>JBAKBP010018347.1:22500-46936 GCA_037953745.1 Lithodes maja | reverse complement strand
CTCAGAGATACGTGTGGGGGTTGTGATGAGTTGTTTGTGATTGTGCATCGTCAGTATATGCCTATATTCTCGTACAAGCCTATTATTTCCTTGTTTGTAACACGGGTTAAAATCCCCTAGTATGATGGATTCATTCCGAAGGTCTAGCGATGACAAAGTTCGTTCAAATTTGGTCAAGCATTGTGTGTCGTCTGGTGGCCTATAGCATACCCCAATTGTGATGGGTCTTGTCCTCGGCAGGTGTAGGTCGATCCACAGAGCTTCGTGATTTTCTACATTTCGGTCCTAGTTGTGTGTGTGAGGTTGTTTTTTACATACAGACATACTCCTCCCCCATGCCTATTGCGATCATTCCTAACCATATTGAAACCTTGAATGTTTATTTCACCATCGTTTATACTTGAATCCAGCCAGGTTTCTGTGATTGCAATTATTGAAGCTTTGGCCTTATTAGCTAATAAGTTTATTTAATGGGCCGAACGTCTTGAAATCTGATTACTAATGGGGCTAAACATGAGGGACAAGGGGGTCCAGAAAACACCCCCCTCTTCAAGGTGGTAGAATGATCCATATTGTTTTCTTTTAACACTGACCATCTCAAATATTATAACTTATTGATATAGTCAATACAATAACACTTAATCAGAGCAATGGTAATACTTCACTCGTAACCCTACTAGGGCCCTTGATTCACACAATTTGTTTGCAGATATTAAGACGTTTCACCCCATTGAAGAAATTTGGTCGTATTTACCTATCTGTTTTTCTAGCTATCTATCTATCAGTCTGTCTGTCTGTCTATCTTTTGTTTTTCTATGTGAGTGAGTGAGACAAACGGCAGAACTGCCTGTAGGGAGTGCCTCCCCCAGAGTTGAAAGAGTGACAGGGCCAAAAATCAAGGAACGTTCGAATCAAAATGCCTGGATACACAGAGTTTGAAGCAATTTAACTCATAGGAATAGGAAACAACTTATTCTGGGATAGAGTTCCAGAGTTCAGCAGTTGAATAGAAGAAGAACTCGACAACTGGATGAGCGAAATAACTTATAATCGCACAAATAATGGGATCAAACCTTTACCATCGCATATCAAATGGGAGTGCCTAAAAAAACTACCCACGAATTAAATATGGCTGAATATATTTAGCCCACTTAACCCTATGTAATGCAAGGGAGGTCTTTATCTACCACCCATGTTCCCCACACAATTGTTTGGCAATTTTTAGACATTTCGCCCCATAAGCTTGGTTATCGTAAGACATTTCGTTCCATATAGTTGCCGATTGCAAATTAGTCTGGCAAAATAAAGCAAAACAAAACAAATTAGTATAAACCAGCCGTAAGGAAAGTCTTCAGTGTTTTTAGTGTGTCGAAAGTATCCCATATATATATATATATATATATATATATATATATATATATATATATGGAATATAATAAAGCATATAACTCAAGATTTTCGATATCTCGTAAGGAATATCAATGCATCCAAACAGTCCAATCAACCATCTATTTAAACTCAGAGAAGTACTGTACTAGTATCATAAACTTCTAAATTGTGGCTAAAATATCTCATAACAATAGTTAGACCGAGAGATCCCAGAGTGAATGTGTCCGGGTCCCAGTCCCGGGTTCCAGGATCAAACCCAGTCCGGACAATTCTGCTAGTGATCTCGATCTTTTATTATTAATATTATTATTATTATTAATAGCAGTTGTAGTAGTAGTAGTGGGTATATATATATATATATATATATATATATATATATATATATATATATATATATATATATATATATTGAGAATATATCACAAATACACGTGAGCCACTAAATGTTTCTAATCTCTCAGTGGGGATCGAACCGTCGACCATCAGGACGATAGCCAACGCTTTAATCAATTACACCACGGCAGTCTAAAAGACACTCAGCCTTCTATCCTATTTATGTTAGGGAGAAGGGAAACCCATTAGGCGAATATATTTCAATTCAAACCTAGTTGTAGGATCCATATGGATATATGGATCCTACAACTAGGTTTGAATTGAAATATATTCGCCTATATAGTGGGGTGGATGGGACTCGTTAGCCTTGGTCGGCAACTCATCTAGGGGAGACAACCTTATACAAATCCGGGTGGATGGGACTCGTCAGCCTTGGTTGGCAACCTGTCTAGGGGAGTAAACCTGATACAAATCCGTACTGCTTACCTAAGGGTAAGGCAGGTTAGTGGATGGATTAGCCGAACACCACTGTAGAAAAATAGTGCTAACAAGATACACAGAGGGCCTCGGAGTCGGACGGATCCTGAATTGAGTGGTCAATCCTGTAAGTCCTTCACTAAACTGGCTCGGGTTGTCCCTCTCACAGGGAATAGGTCCGCTTGGGGGCATTCTGTGTATGGCCACCCTCGTAAGGGGAGTAAGGCGTCTGGCAATAGATAGATAGACAAGGACTTATGCAAAACAATTGCATTCAAAAAGTAATAACTTGTATGTACAAACTAGTTAAATTATAAATGTAATCAAACTGAATTGCATAGATTGATATTGGAAGATTATTAAACTTAGTACTATGGAAGGCTTGGCATGACGATCACAGGTTGGCTATACAGGTGAGACTAAAGTGACGTATCTGGTAGAGTTCTATTAATCTATCTATAAACGTCTTTGGAAGAACCACAATACTTCTCTAAAAAAACATTGAATAGTTGGTAAGGAAAAACTCTGCAGCCTTAACACAACGTCCAAAGCAGTTATAATAATATTTACATTGAATACAACAGCATAACTCCCGTCCATTCACCAACTCTCTGCAATCTCTCTCTCTTCGCCGCAATGTTGCACCTCTCTCGCTATTCTATCGCTACTACAATAATCAGTGTTTCTCGGAGCTTTCCCAGTGTATACCACCTTCTCTACGTAAGGTATGTAGTACCCGCCATGCAACACAATCCCACCCCTACTCTGTGCAACTCTCCAACCCATGAGTGAAACGCTATTCTCAGACTTTCTTCTATTCAACTGCTGAGCTCTGGAACGTCCAGGCATATTAGCTCGAACGTCCCTTGATTTTGGCCCTGTCACTCTTTCAAAACTGGGGGAGAAACTCGCTGCAGGCAGTTATGCCTTTTGTCTCCCTCATTGACATAGACAAAACAAATTGGTCAAGCCAACTATTTATATTAAGGGGGGTCGCCTGCTTTTTGTTTCCTCTCCTTTCCTTTCTCTCTCTGGCTTGTATCTATTCGGCCCCATTCATCCAACTGTTTTAAGACGTTTATCCCCATCTAGGTGTCGATTTTTTCCTGGCGAGCGAAAGCGAGCCAGCATTGTATGGAGAAGTCCGGCTTCGCAGGAGACATGTTTCTATCGAAAAATGTACAAATTTAGCCTGCTGTCAATTTTTGTTAAAACAAATATTATGGCTCGCTACCACTCGCCAGGAAAAAAATAACACCTGTGTGGGGGTAAACGTCTTAAAACAGTAGGCTGAATGGGGCCGCATGGATACAAGCCAGAGAGAGAGGGAAAAGGAAAGAAAAAAGCAGGTCACCCCCCCTTACACAAATACCTGCCAATTTTATCAGAGAATATTATGTTCAACCTTTAAATGTATACGAACATTTATCGCATACATAATTATTTAGACCGAGATATCCCAGAGTGAAAGTGTCCGGTGTCCAACTGACGGGACCCAGGCTGGACACTTTCCTTAATGGTATGTTTCGGTCTTTTACTATTATTTATGTTGTCATTATTGATATATATTATTATTATTACTATTATTATTATTATTATTATTATTATTATTATTATTATTAGTAGTAGTAGTAGTAATAGTAGTAGTGTTATTATTATTTTTATTTTTATTATTAATAATATTACTCTTATTATTATTATTATTATTATTATTATATTTACTTAACTCATACAAGTGTACATAATTATATAAATGTGTTATAGTGATTTATATTAATCGCTGTGTGTAATTAGGAAACGTCTTCATATTAATGGGGCCCGCCTGCTTGTTTTCTCGTTCTCTCCTTTCCTCTCTTTCTCTGGCTCGAGCGATAGCGAGCCAGCTTTAAATGGAGAAATCTGGCTTCGCCGGAGACATTTTTCTATCGAAAAATGTAAAAATTTAGCTTGCTCTCAAATCAAAAATATATATATGCTGGCTCGTTACCGCTCGCCAGGAAAACATTGACACCTGGATGGGGTAAACGTCTTCAAACAGTGGACTGAATAGGGCCGAATGGATAAAAGTCAGAGAAATAGGGAGAAAGAGAAAGAAACCCAGGTGACCCTCCTTAACATCAAACGGTCAAAGATGGTCGGTGGGACCCGTAGATTAACAACATTCGTAATAATGGAGGAGTTACACAAGCACTCTGTCGTGTATCTTTTGATTTACAACTATATTCTGGCATTATTGTGAGACTTGTACACTGGTATCGCCAACTATACTTACAATTGATGATTACAGGTGTCAAACTTCTTATAAAAGTATATTTATGATGATGCAAGCTCAGAGTTGCTGATGACAGTTACAGAAGCGTCGTTTAGATGTAAATAGTTATTCAATAGAGCAGTTCAAGAAGATAATAGAGAGCATTTGGCACACTATGTAATTAGGGCAGTGCTCTTTACAATATATTTGTTTAACTAAAACTGTGTTCAACTTGCATTATCAAATTCACTATCGTAGTAATTATACTGAAGGAAATGCTAATGTATTCAACGCTACTATTGTAATGCCTACAGTTGCCCGACATTCTTGGCAACAATAATCTACACTATTAAATTATGATTAACATATCTCCTAAATATATTCAGACCTAGATATCCCAGTGTGAAAGTGTCCGGCGTCCCACTGACGGGACTCAGGATCAAACCCAAGCTGGACACTTTCTAGCTGAAGAGAGCGCTCTCGAACTTTTATTATAATTGTCATTAGTAGCCAATAAATTAAACAACAGTATTTAATATATAAACAATACATATGGTAAAGCATTACAGAGGGGTCAGCTATATATATTTCTTTTCTTTTTGTCTATGTGAGTGAGTGAGACAAAAGGCAGAACTGTATGTAGAGTGTGCCTCCCCCAGAGTTGAAAGAGTGATGGGGCCAAAATCAAGGGACGTTCGAGACAAGATGCCTGGACACACGGAGTTTGAAGCAGTTTAAGTCATAGGAAGAGGGAAAGACTGATTCTGGGAGAGCATTCCAGACCTCAACTGTTGAATAGAAGAAAGACTGAGTATAACGTTTCACTCTTGGGTTGCAGAGCAGCACAGAGTAGGGGTGGGATTGTGTTGCAAGACGGGTGATATATGAACAGTATATATATAAAATGTATATAAAATGTATGAGGAAGAGGAGCACAGTGCGTCCATGTATTGAGTATTGTTCACACGTGTGTGAAGGATCCTCTCACACAGCACGTCTAGACAAAGTAGAAAAGAAAGCCTTCCGTCTCATTAAATCACGTCCAATCACCAATTACATAAGAACATAAGAAAATGGGAGTCTGCAAAAAGCCGATCGGCCCATACAAGGCAGATCCCTGCCACACCCAACACCAATTACAAGGCCCAATTACAAGGCCCATCTCACTAATACCTTGAGTACTGACCCCACCAAAACGGTCAGAGATTAACACAAGATTACGGGGGTCTGCTGAGCGCCGATTGGCCCACACCTGATAGATCCCCCTCACACCCAACCCGTCTCGTCCATAATTATGCCTATCTAATTTTATCTTAAAGCTCCCTATCGTTCTTGATCCCACTATATCACTTGGTAGCCTATTCCACCCATCTACAACTCTGTTACCAAACCAATATTTGCCTATATCTTTTCTGAAACGAAATTTATATAATTTGAAACCATTTGTACGAGTTATTTCGCTATCACTGAGCTTTAGTACATTTTTCATGTCTCCTTTATTAATTCCACTAACCCACTTGAATACCTCTATCATGTCACCTCTAACTCTGCGTCTCTCTAACGAATGTAAGCCTAATTTCTTCAACCTTTCTTCATACGGAAGATTTCTAATATTATGGATAATTTTGTGTCATTCTACGTTGTACTCTCTCCAATGAATGTATGTCCATTCTGTAATAAGGACACCAAAATTGAACAGCATAATCCATATGGGGTCTCACTAATGACAAGTAAAGTTTTAAGATAACATCAGCAGTTCTGTTACTCACACTCCTAGATATGAACCCGAGAATCCTGTTTGCCTTGTTACGAACGCTTATACACTGTTTTCTAGGCATCAAATCATTGGCTTCAAAACAAACACACCTAGATCTTTCTCACAGTCTGAGTTTTCTAATTCCATATTAGCTAGTTTATATTTAAATTTTGTATGCATCTTCTCTATCTTTAATACCTTGCATTTGTCAATGTTAAACTTTATCTGCCATTTTACTGATCATTCGTGTAAGGTATCTAGATCCCTTTGCAGACACTCTATATCTCTAACTGAATCAATTTTTCTCCCCATTTTGGTATCATCTGCAAATTTACTTATCCTACTAGTTATACCTAAATCAAGGTAATTTATGTATATAATAAACAACAGAGGACCTTATACAGATCCCTGGGGGACACCACTCTTGACTGATCCCCATTCTGACTTAGTACCATTTATGCTGACTCTCTGCTTCCTACCAATTAGCCATGACCTAATCCATCCTAACAACGCCCCACCTATTCCATGTGCCTCAACTTTTCTCATCAATCTCTCATGAGGGACTCTGTCGAAAGCTTTACTGAAATCTAAATATATAATATCATATGACTTGTCATTATCTACTGCTTCATATACCTCTGAGAAAAAACTAAGCAAATTAGTAAGGCAAGAACGTCCCTGAGTGAATCCATGCTGAGAAAAATTGATTAAGTTAAATGTTTCTAAGTGGTTTCTCATTTTCCCAGCAATAATTGACTCTAGTAGCTTTCCTATGATTGAAGTGAGACTAATGGGACGGTAATTGGATGCTATTGATTTATCACCTTTTTTGAAAATCGGAACTACATTTGCAAGCTTCCAAGCTTCTGGAACTATACCTGTTTCTAATGAATTGTTAAAAGAAATGTTAATGGGTAATTTAACTCATCTCTGCATTCTTTTAATACTCTAGCATATACCTCATCGGGACCAGGCGATTTCTGAGGTTTCAGTCTGTCAATTTCCTTAAGCACATCATTTCTACTTATAGTAACCGTACTTAACCTATTTTCTATACTATCGCTATATACCTTACGGACTTCTGGAATCTGTGCCAAATTTTCATTAGTGAAAACGGATAGAAACTGACTATTTAATGTACTGCACATTTCTAAATCATTTTCTGTCATTTCTCCTATCGAAGTTTTAAGGGGGCCTATTTTATCTCTAACTTTAGATTTATATAGCTGGTAAAAAGCCTTAGGGTTATTTTTTGAGTCATTGGCTATCCTGATTTCATAATTTCTTTTGTCTGTCCTTATACCTTTTTTGACCTCTCTTGATAGATTCTGATAGTAAGCAAGTAGGTGAATTTCGCCTTTCTTAATTTTTCTATATATTCCTCTCTTTTTTCCTAGAAGGTCTAATAGTCTATTATTCATCCATTTGGGTTGGTTCTGTGTTGATCTAAATTTTCTTTTGGGGATATATTTATTTTGCGCATTGTGGAGTGAAGAAATAAAATGCTTATATGTAGCTGTCAAATTATCCTGAGTTAAGATGGGTATCTAAGAGAGAGTATGTTCATTTGCGCACCTGGGTCCACTTAATAGTTTAACCATAGGATTGACTCTTAAGGCTCTTCTTAATCCACCATAATTGGCTTTTCTGAAATCTGGGATAAGTGTCGTATTCTCTTTAGCCTTTCCTGTCCATTGTATGTTAACCCTCTCACGACCATAGGACGCAGAGGTTGCCAGATTAGCAATAAGAAAAAAATTACTCTCACTGTTATAATTACCTCTCCAAAATTAGTTTTCTGCCCACAGCTAACTCAAAGACAACTGCAGAGGTTGAAGTAAACAAACTAAAGGTTTATAGATACCCCTGACGGTAACAAAGGATTTAAAGTATCCCTAATAGGTTCAAAAATCGCGTCCGGATGTGAGAGGGTTAAAATAAATTGATTTATGATCACTATTAATTTCCTAGTTGGTCTCCTATCTCTACATTATTTATCATTTGTTCATTATTTTGAGAACTAAATCGAGGATATTATTACCTCTAGTACGCGAGCTAAACATTGAAAAAACATATTCAAAAGGATCACTCGCAACCCTACTGACAAAATAAAAAGGAAAACCAACACCACCATCACTGCTATCAACGCCAAAGCCGATGGCGTACACCTGAAGAAACTCATCGGCGAATTCACCCAAGGTTATGCTTACGGTACTATAAAAACCCACAAACCTGGGAACCCCCTCCGCCCCATCATATCACAGATCCCTACTGCTACCTACCAGACCGCCAAGGCCCTGAACAAACTCCTCACCCCTTTTGTTCCTCGGCAATACAACCTCAACTCTGCTTATGACTTCCTAGAAATTCTACGAGATGCCCCCCCAGCTAACGACCACATCATCGCCTCCCTCGACGTAGAGAGTTTGTTTACCAACGTGCCCGTTGACAAGACCATATATTTTATCCTACGTCGAGTTTACCACTGCCCTAATACGCCCCCCCTGGACATCCCGGAGAAGGCCCTGAAGACGCTCTTGGAACTATGTACCAAGGAGTCCCTTTTCCTCTGCCCCGCGGGAATATGTACCAGCAAATCGACGGTGTAGCGATGGGAAGCCCCCTGGGGGTCCTGTTTGCCAATTTCTTCATGGGAACTATCGAAGAGGAACTCCTGGCTGCCCACCGGCCCACTGTCTACTGCAGGTACATCGATGATATCTTCGTGCGGGTGAAGGACCTGGGCGAACTCAGGGACCTCCAGCAGCGCTTCATGGCCGCCTCCGGACTCAACTTCACATACGAAGAAACCACCGATGGCCATCTACCCTTCCTCGACCTCCTTGTCTCCCTCCACGACCATGGCTTCAAAACTACAGTGTACACCAAACCTACTAACAATGGCCAATGTCTTAATGGGGAAAGTGAATGCCCTAAACGTTACCATCAGTCCACCATCGCCGCCTATGTCAGGAGAGCCCTCACCCATTGCACCACTTTTTTTTTTTTTTTTTTTTTTCTATGTGATTGAGGGAGGCAAAAGGCATAACTGCCTATAGCGAGTGCCTCTCCCATAGTTGAAAGAGTGACAGGGCCAAAATCAAGGGACGTTCGAGCCAAAATGCCTGGACACACAGAGTTTCAAGCAATTTAAGTCATAGGAAGAGGGAAAGACTGATTCTGGGAGAGAGTTCCAAAGCTCAGATGTTGAGTAGAAGAAAGTTTGAGAGTAACGTTTCACTCTTGGGTTGGAGAGTTGCACAGAGTAGGGGTGGGATTGAGCTGCAAGACGGGTACCACGTGCCCTACGTAAAGGAGGTGGTATGCACTGGGATAGCTCTGAGGAACACTGATTATTATAGTAGCGATAGAATAGCGAGGGAGATGCAACATTGCGGCGGAGAGAGAGAGATTGCAGAGAGTTGGTGAGTGGACGGGAGTTAATGATACGAAAGGCCTTCCTTTCAACTTTGTCTAGGAGAGCGGTGTGAGAGGAACCTCCCCACACATGTGAACAATACTCAATACAAGGGCGCACTATGCCCCTGTACAGAGCAAGAAGCTGTGCAGGGGAAAAGAACCCCCTAAGGCGGTTGAGCACACCCAGCTTCTGGGAGGCTGCCTTAGCAAGACTGGTAATATGGTCCCTCCAAATGAGAGCAGAAGAAAAAGAGACACCAAGAATATTGAGAGAAGATGAAGGGTTGATTTTTGTATTGTTGAAGAATAAGGGATAGTCCGCTGGGAGATCCTGACGGGTAGATAGATGGAGAAATTGGGTTTTGGAAGCATTAAAGTTAACAAGGTTTTCTCTGCCCCAATTGGAAATAGTATTTAGATCAGAATTTAAGAGTTCTATGGCTTCATTACGTTTGTCGTTGAGGGATTGCTGGCTGGGGCGTTCTGAAAAACTAATGGAGTAGTGTAAGGTTGAGTCGTCTGCGTATGAATGGATGGGAATTAAGGTACAGTTAAGGAGATCATTTATAAAAATTAGAAAGAGAATAGGAGATAGGACAGAGCCCTGAGGAACACCGGAGTTTATAGGGTGAGGAAGTGAACAATGGCTGTCCACAACCGCAGCTATGGAACGGCCGGAAAGGAAATTAGAGACAAAGGCACAGATGGAGGGATAGAAACCGAAGGAGGGTAGTTTAGAAATTAAAGATTTATGCCAGACTCTATCGAAGGCTTTCGATATGTCTAGTGCAATAGAAAAAGTCTCACCGAAGTCCCGAAAGGAGGATGACCAAGAGTTAGTAAGATATGAAAGAAGATCACCAGTAGAGCGACCCTTAAGGAAGCCATACTGGCGATCTGAGAGCAGATTATGAGAAGAGAAATGCTTAAGAAATTTGGAAGCAAGAATAGTTTCAAAAACTTTAGAAAGACAAGAGATAAGAGCAATTGGACGATAGTTGGAGGGTTGAGAGCGGTCACCCTTCTTTGGGACAGGTTGAATGTGAGCAAACTTCCAGCATGAAGGGAAGACGTTAGAGGATAGACAGAGACGAAAGAGTTTGCCTAGGCAGGGAGTCAGCACGGAAGCACAGTTTTTGAGAACAACAGGAGGAACACCGTCCGGACCGTACGCCTTATTAGTGTTAAGCCCAGAGAGGGTAGAAAGTACATCTTTAGAAGAGATTAGGATATTAGGCATAAGTAAGAGAGAGGAGGGCGGAGAGGGAGGAATAGCACCGGAATCATCCAAGGTGGAGTTTCTAGCAAAAGTTT
Organism: Lithodes maja; assembly: GCA_037953745.1. Lineage (NCBI taxonomy): Eukaryota > Metazoa > Arthropoda > Malacostraca > Decapoda > Lithodidae > Lithodes > Lithodes maja. The sequence goes on along the minus strand of JBAKBP010018347.1, from coordinate 35,996 downwards.
GAGCGAAGAGTTTAGCTTTGTCAGAGGAAGAAGTGATGGTTGTGCCATCAGAGTGGGAAAGGGGAGGGAAAGACGAGGAAGAGAAATTGTTGGAGAGGTTTTTGGCTAGATGCCAGAAAGCTTGGGAAGAGCTAGAGTTGGATAGTTCAGTGCATTTATTATTGATGAAAGAGTGTTTGGCAAGTCGAAGAACAGATTTGGCTTGATTCCGGGCAGAAACATATGAAGAATGAGAGTCTTGAGTTTTAAGGCGTCGGTACCGTTTGAATGCTTCCTCCTTATTGCGGACAGCAGTAGAACAGGCGTGAGTAAACCAAGATTTTTTAGCATTAGTCTGAGAGAAAGAGAATGGAATGTATGCTTCCATGCCCGATAGGATTACCTCGGTAATGCGTTCAGCACTCTCCGAGGGTCCTCGGCCATGGAAGCAGAAATCATTCCATGGGAAATCAAAGAAGTACTGCCGATATATATATATATATATATATATATATATATATATATATATATATATATATATAGAGAGAGAGAGAGAGAGAGAGAGAGAGAGAGAGAGAGAGAGAGAGAGAGAAATAAACAACAACAGTACCGTACTTCTCTTACAACCAAGCTCAGATTCAAAACACCCAAAAACCTTCCTCCGCCAAGCTTGTTCTGAACTTAAGTTAACCCGAGCCATCCCCGGCTCCACTCAAGAGGCTCAAGTCCCGGGAACAAATACAATAACAGTTACTCTCTCCCGGCCCCCCTCTCCTCCCGACCACCACGGAGAGAGAGGTCATAAAAGAGGTCACTGATTGTCCTTTAATGTCGGCAGTGTCTTAAGTCACCGTGATGGACGGGATTTTATTATTGAGGATTTTGCTTTTTGTTTTTGTTTTTTGTTTTTTCATTCTCGAATATTGCATTTATTTTGTCCCCAAATCTAACAAAAACGCCTTCCCAGACTTCCTTCAAACTATAAAATGTCCACCCAGACCCTCTTCAAGCTAAATTTGTACATTTTCGATAGAAAAATTTCTCGGCCGAAGGCCGATTTCTTCTACATTCCAGGCTCACTATCGCTCGCCCAAAATGTCGACACCTGAAGAGGGAGAAGTGTCTGAATAACGCCAAATTAATGGAGGCGAAGCGTCTAAAAAATCTGCAAACTACTGGATCGAAACATGGGAGGTCATAAAAGAGATCACTGATTGTCCTTTAATGTCGGCAGTGCCCGTGGAGCTCTCTTAAGGGAGCCTACCTCGCTTTTTTTTATCTTCCTCTCCCTCTCTCTTTGGCTTGTATCCATTCGGTCCCATTCAGCCTACTGCTTTAAGGCGTTTACCCCCATTTAGGTGTCAATATTTTCCTGACGAGGGGTAGCGAGCCATCATATCTATATTTTTTGTTTTGACAGCAAGCTAAATTGTACATTTTTCGATAGAAAAATGTCTCCGGCGAAGCCAATTTCTCCATATAATGCTGGCTCGCTATCGCTCGCCAGGAAGAAATTGACACCTGGATGGGGATACACGTCTTAAAACAGCTGGCTGAATGGGGCCGAATGGATATAAGCCAGAGAAAGAGAGAAAAGGAGAGAAAGAGAAAAAAAAGCCGGTGACCCCCTTTAACTCAGTGTGATAGATGAGTGGGGCTTTAACTCAGTGTGATAGATGAGTGGGGCTTTAACTCAGTGTGATAGATGAGTGGGGCTTTAACTCAGTGTGATAGATGAGTGGGGCTTTAACTCAGTGTGATAGATGAGTGGGGCTTTAACTCAGTGTGATAGATGAGTGGGGCTTTAACTCAGTGTGATAGATGAGTGGGGCTTTTGCAATATTAGGTCTAAGTAAATGTGTATAGCCTTCCTATAATGAACACGCTATAGGGCAGAATTATTGACCTCTATAACTAAGTAATGACTAGGGTACGGTAGGGTAGGGCCTATGCCCGAGAGGGAGTAGTTGGAATATAGAAAAAAAAAAAAAAAAAAAATCGAGTTAATATTTATACCAGTTGGGATGAGTCAGCCAGGGAATAGGTTTGAACATGTATAACCCATTTGCTCTAGCTCTTTTTAAGTTACAAAGTTAGAAGTGTCTGTCATCTAAAGAATATATAATGTTCTGGTAACATTGATATCATATTGACCAAATTTTAGATAAATAGTCTTAACGGGGAGATGGGCCGTATTGTTGGTCTATTAAGTAATGTATTCCTTATTGTTGGTCTATTAAGTAATGTATTCCGTATTTTTGGTCTATTAAGTAATGTATTCCGTATTTTTGGTCTATTAAGTAATGTATTCCTTATTTTTGGTCTATTAAGTAATGTATTCCTTATTTTTGGTCTATTAAGTAATGTATTCCTTATTTTTGGTCTATTAAGTAATGTATTCCTTATTGTTGGTCTATTAAGTAATGTATTCCTTATTGTTGGTCTATTAAGTAATGTATTCCTTATTGTTGGTCTATTAAGTAATGTATTCCTTATTGTTGGTCTATTAAGTAATGTATTCCTTATTGTTGGTCTATTAAGTAATGTATTCCTTATTGTTGGTCTATTAAGTAATGTATTCCTTATTGTTGGTCTATTAAGTAATGTATTCCTTATTGTTGGTCTATTAAGTAATGTATTCCTTATTGTTGGTCTATTAAGTAATGTATTCCTTATTGTTGGTCTATTAAGTAATGTATTCCTTATTGTTGGTCTATTAAGTAATGTATTCCTTATTGTTGGTCTATTAAGTAATGTATTCCGTATTGTTGGTCTATTAAGTAATGTATTCCTTATTGTTGGTCTATTAAGTAATGTATTCCGTATTGTTGGTCTATTAAGTAATGTATTCCTTATTTTTTTAGTTTCCTCGCAAGACCTCCATCAAGCTTAGAAGAACACCTCCTAGACCCCTCTTCAAGATAAATTTGTACATTTTTCGGTAGAGAAATGTCCCGGCCGAAGGCCGATTCTTCTTGAAATTTCAGGCTCGCTATCGCTCGCCAGGAAAAAATCAACACCTACAGTAAATGGCACGAAAGGTCTAAAACAAAAAGACAACAAAATGGGGCGAAAGGTGTCAAAATCGCTAAACTAATGGGCCGAACGTCTTAAAACCTGAAAACTAATGGGGCTAAACATGAGGGAGAAGGGTGGCCAGAAAAAAACAACCATCCCCCTTAAGGATAAGGTCATAACTCAAGATCAAAGGTCAAAATAAGATTTTTGCTAGTACTTCTTATACCAACGTTCAGATTCTCAATAGGCATATTACGTATATTCGGAATACCTAGGCATACAAGAACATATATAATTCAAGAACATATATAATTCAAGAACATATATAATTCAAGAACATATATAATTCTAAGAACATATATAATTCAAGAACATATATAATTCAAGAACATATATAATTCAGAACATATAATTCAAGAACATATATAATTCTAAAAACATATATAATTCAAGAACATATATAATTCTAAAAACATATATAATTCAAGAACATATATAATTCTAAAAACATATATAATTCAAGAACATATACTGTATAATACAAGAACATATATAATTCAAGAACATATATAATTCTAAGAACATATATAATACAAGAACATATATAATATGTTCAAGAACATATATAATATATATATAGAAGAAGAGAAGTAGTGGAGGAGGAGGTGGGGATCAGGAGGTCAGAAGTGTGGGAAGCCATGAAAAGAGTGAAGTTGGGGAAAGCACCAGGAACAGATGGAGTGTGTGGGGAAATGTTGAGGTATGGTGGTGAGATAGTGATAGAATGGGTATGGAAAATGTGCAAACTAGCATGGGAGAAGGGGAGTGCACCCGATGATTGGAAGACTGGCATAATAGTCCCCCTATATAAGGGCAAAGGGGAAAGAGGAGTGTGTGGTAACCACCGAGGAATATGTCTTCTAAGCGTAGTAGGGAAGGTATACAGTAGGGTAGTGATTGAGAGAGTGAGAGTGAGAACGGAGAAATGGATAGGCGACGAGCAGGGAGGCTTTAGGAAGGGAAGAGGATGTGTAGATCAGATTTTTACCCTGAATTGTGTTGTGGAGAAGTATCTGGAGAAGAAACAAAAGGTGTATGTTGCCTTTATGGACTTGGAGAAGGCATATGACAGAGTGGATAGAGAAGGTTTGTGGAAAGTACTTAGAATATACGGAGTAGAGGGCAAGTTGCTGAAAGCAGTGAAGAGCATGTATGAGGGTGCAAAGGCGGCAGTACGTGTGGAGAGTGAGCAGAGCGAGTTCTTTGACCTGAATGTTGGTTTGAAACAGGGGTGTGTGATGTCCCCGTGGTTGTTTACTGTATATATGGATGGAGTTATGAAAGAAATACTATCAAGAGCAGTGGATGTTGGTGTATCGCTGAAAAGGGAGGGAATTGAGTGGAAGCTACCTATACTGCTGTTTGCGGATGATACAGTTCTGATGAGTGATAATGAATGGGAGTTGCAGGGTCTGGTAAATGAGTTTGGAACAGTGTGCGAAAAACGGAATTTGAAGGTAAATACGGGGAAGAGCAAGGTTATGGTCTTCGAAAGGGGTGAAGTCACAGAGTGTGAGGTGAAGCTGAACGGTCAGGCTATGGAGATCGTCAACTATTTTAAGTATCTGGGCAGTGTGTTGAGTAAAGATGGGACTATGGATGAAGAGGTGCGGGAGAGGGTACAACAGGGGAAGAGGGTTGTAGGAACGCTAAAAGCAGTAACAAGAAATAGGGTGGTCAGTATGGAAGTGAAGAAGTCCTTGCATGACAGTGTGGTAATCCCGACACTGACTTACGGAAGCGAAGCATGGACGTTGGTTGAGAGACTCAGACCAAGAGTGAGAGCAGTGGAAATTAATTACTTAAGGAGTGCGTGCGGAATTACATGGAGGGATAGACAGACTAATGAGGAAGTAAGAAGGAGGTGTGGTGTGGAGGTAGATGTGCTGGAAAGTGTGAAAAGGAACAACTTGAGATGGTTCGGCCATATGGAACGTATGGAAAGCGAGAGAATGACTAAGAGGGTGTACGAGAGCGAGGTGGAGGGACAGAGGGGGAGAGGTAGACCGAATATGAGGTGGAAGGATGGAGTGAGGAACTACATGAATGAAGGCGGTGCTGGTTGGGGGGAGGGGCGTCGACTGACTGGGGACAGAGGTGCATGGGGGCGGTTCGTTCGTGGCCACCCCTTCGGGGATCACGGCGTCAGGCAATAGATAGATAGATAGACATATATAATTCAAGAACATATATAATTCTAAGAACATAATTATATAATTCAAAACATATATAATTCTAAGAACATATATAATTCTAAGAACATATACTGTATAATACAAGAACATATAATTCAAGAACATATATAATTCTAAGAACATATATAATTCAAGAACATATACTGTATAATACAAGAACATATATAATTCAAGAACATATATAATTCAAGAACATATATAATTCTAAGAACATATATAATTCAAGAACATATATAATTCAAGAACATATATAATTCTAAGAACATATATAATTCAAGAACATATATAATTCTATATAAAAGGTCAAGGCAAAATAAATGGCCAACATGCTAATTTTTTTACTACTCTTCGGGGGAAATGGGTCGTTTTTCTGGTCCCCCCTTCTTCCTCATGTTTAGCCCCATTAATTTTGAGATTATAGGACGTTCGGCCAATTAGTTTGGCGATTTTGTTACCTTTCGCCACATTTCTTTGTGTATATTAAGACTTTTCGTGTCATTTAGGTGTCGATGTTTTCCTGGCGAGCGATAGCGAGACTGTAATTTATGAGGAACCGGCCTTCGGCCGGGACATTCATCTCTCGAAAAATGTACACATTTATCTTGAAGGAGGGTCTTGGGCGGATGTTTTTTTAAGCTTGATCGAGGTCTACGGATGAAACTAAAAAAAAATATTACAAAGAAACATAAATGAGGAAATAAATACGCCGATCTCCCCTTAAACTTCAAGCCACGATTTATGTCCTCGAGTGAAACAGCTATTTGTACAGGCTATTGTAAAGTTCAGGCCTTCAGATTTTATGATGGGGTAGCTATTCTTCTTCACGCGGCCATGGCGGTCCGGGGAACAATATGTGGTGGTATTCTGAAGGGGAGGCGGTTGGTTTTCTGGTCCCCTTTCTCCCTCGTGTTTAGTCCCATTAGTTTTGAGATTTTTAGACCTTCGGCCCATTTGTTTGGCGATTTTAAGAGTCGTATTCTTAAAAACCCATACCTTCCTTTAACTTTCCTTTCCCTTCCAAGGAATTTTCTTTCCCTTCGGTATTCTTAAAGAATTCCTTGGAAGGAAATTTTTTCGGAAGTGTTGGTAGCTCTGTTCCACAGGCGAAGCTAGGCGCGCACCAGTTGGTATGCCTGAACTCCCTGAAGTAGTAAACAAACCTTGTCAAACAAACGTTTCAAAGGGTTGACTTGCATTATTGTTGCCCAAAATAATGATTTAGACCACAAATATTGTCTTCAAAGCATATTATGTTGACTTGCACAAACACAAGAATGAATTGTCAACATGATATTAATAAATACAGGATCCTAGCTCTAAATCGCGCATGTACACCAACAAGCCATATTTTGTTGTAGTATTTAGACCTAGCCTATAGGCTATTATCCAAGAATATAATTACATATAAACTGATATGATAAGAAACAGGGATGGAGATAAATTAGATTAGCCGAATGTAGTGCGAATTAGTGTACCGTATATCAAGCATGAGAACTTTTCAATTACAAGGTCAAGTCTTCCATTTCTGACCAAAACTTAACAACTAGGCTATAGGAATCGCACAATAACCCACTATTGAGAAGTATTTACCTTCAAAGTTCAATACACATTATAGCCTGACATATTCTGGTGTGCTGAGTTCAAATACTAACTTGAACTTCTGTAGGCCTAGCCTATATATTATATAGGCCTAGGCTAGATTTGTTTTCTATTCAGCGAACAAAAAATAAAAGCTATAATTATTTGATCTGGCCCAATTTGGTAAAAATTGCAATTCATGGCCCATAGTAGATTTACTATGCTATTGAAACTAGTTTTTATTCAATGTTTATATTTAGCCTAGGCTACCGATATTTATTTATTAATTATCTAATTTGACCATTTTATATTTTTATACATTATTTTGGGCAAGAATGTAGTTACCAGGTGTACCGGCAGTACCGCCCACCTTGTTTACACTATGCGGATGCCTTTGGATATAAAAATACATTAGCCTAACCAAACAACCTAACCTAACCATGGCGGGTGCCCAACCCCGAAAAGGGTTGAAATAGGGGAGCTATCCCCCCGCCAAAGGCGGCTTTCTAGGGCCTTTCCTAGCTGATGCTGAGAGGATTGGGTTCTAGTCATGTGGTCATGTGGTCTATCAGAGTGAGAACTGAGCAATCTCTGCCATACCCATAGCTTACTCTGACTGTTCCTTTTACTTATATATTTTCTAGATCTCAAGTGACGGCGTCTCTAACGTGGATTGACCTCCCAATCTACCAAGATTGGAAGCCAAAGCGTCACATATTTCCCTTGCCCCTCAACTTTCTCTTCATAATTGCCGAGGGGCACAGGGCCCTGGGTGGGGCTTTGATTTCCCGGGCGTTTCCGCACCCTCCTCAAGCTCCCCGCCATGGAGTGGCTTCGGTCACCCAGGCTTTATTGTGGTCGGCGGGGAGGGTTCTGTGGGGGCGCTCGGTTATGGCCTTGGCCTTGCTCGGGGCCTTGGGGCTGTTCGGCCAGGCAGCTTGGGGAACAACAACAACAACCTAACCTAACCTAACCTAGTATTCATGCAGTAATGACAGGGGGCAAATAGCAGAAAATATAGCGTCGAAATGGATGGGAACGTAAGTGCGAGCGCACAACATGACATCCTTCCCTATTTTGGTAAGGGTTGTGTTAGCGGGCGTACCGCCTGCTTTGTTTCCATATTAGCACACTCGCAGTTAAATTCACGTCTAATTTGACTGCTGTTATTTGCCCCTGGTAATATACTGTATGTGATGATGACAATGTCATGGGGGGTGAGGGGACATAGCACCCCTCAAACCATTATTGTATCCCACGGCCAGGTGTCGGGTAAATTGTTTTGCCGTGGGATACAATAATGGTTTGAGTGGGGCTCACCCCCCCCCCCCATCATCCCCATGACTTGTTGTCATTATCATACATATTACCAGCAGGGGCAAATAACAGCAATGAAATTAGACGCGAATGTAACTGCGAGCGTGCGACTATAAACAAAGTGGACAGTACGCCCGCTAACACAACCCTTACCATTATTTGTTATTTGCCCTTCTGCAAACAATATATACTGTATATTGATGACAATAATTCCTGGGAAGGTGAGGCCCCCCCTCAACCTAAGAAGCGGACATAATAGAAGTGAACTTAACGGTCATGGCCCAGAGCGTGCAAATCGACGCGGAAGGTTACTTGGATAATACTGAACCTTTAAATAAGATTCTTCCAATTTTTAAATTTATTTTTGTTCTTGGGTAATCTGAATAAAAGATGAATCACCAATAGTTATGATTTAGGCATCAATGAGTAGGTTATTTATCATATTAGCTATCCATTAGTATAGTTTTGAAGATTGGGTGATATTCTTATGTTCTTTACTCTCCCCTCAAAGGCTAGGCTATCATATAGTTTGGCAAAGGCTAGGTTATCATGTAGTTAGGCAAATATCTTTGTAAGGCCTCGCCCAATTTCTTACCGATTACTCACATACACCAGTGGCTTGCACTATTTGTTTCACTAACTGGCCTTCCTTGTGCAGCCCAATATAACGTGCATTTAGATCCGATGTCACGTTCTTTCGCTGACCCGTACACACTAAAAACTGACGGGGACTTGTCCACCACTGCCATACTGATCATAATAATGACTGATACCGATCCACCCACAATAGCTGCTGGAACCACTGATGTTCCAACACTGTATGTACTGTATGTAATAATACCATAATTATTCCTAACCTTCAAGACTAGAGAATACTAAGGATGTAAAGTAAATTCAGACAGAAAATCCACAAATTTTATTTGAAACAGTGTGCGGGGGACTCTGGTGACTAGTGGGGTTTTCCTTACAAACATTGAGTAGGCTATATTTGACTATTATTGCTTTGCTGATTCAGTCCTTTCAATGCATTAATATTGTGCACAGTATGACTACATTTTGACACATGTTAATGCAATAAGTTTGAAAATTCAGGTTTTGAGGCTTGCCAGGGATCAAGAACAATCCCAAGTTTTCAACAAAATCTCATACCATACTGTATACAGCCCAAAATAAGTAGTCACATTTTTTCATTAGCAATTTTGGGCTCTAATCTTATAAATTTTCTTTTAGCCTACCAGACTTTTACCTACTACCAATGTTAGTAAGTTAGCCTATACACTCGGCATAATCAAACGCTGTTAGAGTTAGAGGGGATATGATAGAGGTGTTCAAGTGGGTTAGTGGGATTAACAAAGGAGACATGACAAATGTACTAAAGCTCAGTGATAGCGAAAGAACTCGTACCAATGGTTTCAAATTAGATAAATTTAGTTACAGAAAAGATATAGGCAAATATTGGTTTGGTAACAGAGTTGTAGATGGGTGGAATGGACTACCAAGTGCTATAGTGGGGTCTAAAACGGTAGGGAGCTTTAAGATAAAATTGGATAAGCATATGGACGAGAAGGGTTGGGTGTGAAGGGGGATCAGCCGGGTTGGGCCAATCAGCACTCTGCATACCCCCATAATCCTGCGTTAATCTCTAACCGTTTTGGTAAGATGATCCTCAGGGTATTAGAGTGTTGAGCCTATAATTGGGCTTTGTAATTGAACTGGGGTTGTGTGGGACAGGGATCTGCCTTGCTTAGGCCAATCGGCTTTCTGCAGACTCCCATTTTCTTATGTTCTTATGTTATATTAGCATAGCCTAGGCCTATCTTAGGTTCTCGGGTTAAGTTATATTGTTTGGATATTTAAAGAAAGTAGAGGGATTAGGCTAGGATATACTGTAATGAAAAATTAGGGTAGCCTATAATTGTACTCACAACCAAAAGTATTGAATAGGCTAGTGTTTACAAATATGTTTTTCAAGGGATTTTGTTTTGATTAGGCTAATATGATGACAATATTCAAGCAGACACTGCGGCAATATTAGCACGCTCTGTGCGTCAGATTTTGCCACTTTTTTCTGAAATCATCCCTCTGCGAGTGGTTATTTGCCTCCTGCTGGCATTATATATGAATATGATGATGACAATTATGTCCACCAAACACTGTCAAATTAAAAATAAACGCAGAGAGCGTGCAAACTGCTGCTGTAGTCTCCTTGAACTGTAGTTAAGATACCCGGTAGCTACCGAATAATCTAAAAACACGCTCCCTGATAGTGTACAAGGCTATGAAAATCAGGGAAAATATTATAGTGAAAAGGTAACTCGGACTTTCTATAACATAAAGTAATAAAGGTAAGGATGTAGTATTCGAGGAATTTCGAGCTTATCGCCTGCCTTGTTTACACTACTCGCACGCTCGCGATCACGTTTCCGTCTATATTGACTGCCGTGGGATACAACATTAGGTTGAGGGCCCCCCTCACTCCCCCATGACTTATTGTCATCATCATATATAGGCATTTTGCCAGCAGGGGGCAAATTACAGTCAAAAGTCGTGAATCGTGAAGGATGTATCCGGGTGTACGGTCATGTTTACATAGGTAGTGCGCGTGGTTACGTTCCCGTCTATTTTAACGGTTATTTTCCCCCTGCTGGCAATATAATCAGAGGTGAATGGGAATGGTAGTGCACTTGTGGACGTATGTGTGGGGAGGAGGCTGTGGATAGCCAACACCTTCTTCCGACACAGAATGATCCACAGGTACACGTGGAAACGGATGTTGACAATGAAGGATAAGACAGTGGTGGAACGAAAGTCATTGATTGATTATGTATGTGTGGATGAACGAATGAAGAAATCTGTGATGGATGCTAGGGTGTATAGGGGTATTGGAGGGGGTCTGTCTGATCATTATGTAGTGGTAGCTAAGGTTAGGATACAAAAGAAGTGGGTGAGGAGAGCGGGAGGGAGGCGAGAGGAGGGTGGAATGGTGAGGAGGGTGGAGAGGTTGCAGGAGGAGGAAGTCAGAGAGGAGTACAGGAGAGCAGTGGAAAGACGACTAGGTGGGTTCGACCTGGAAGTTATGGAGGAAGTGGAGGAGATGAGCAAGGTGTTTAAGGATGAGATCTGTGCAGCATGTGAGGAGGTGTGTGGAGTGAGGAGAAGAGGGAGGGGAGTGAAAGGTACAGCATGGTGGACAGAAGAGGTAAGAATAGCTGTGGAAGAAAAGAAGAAAGCATATAGAGAGTGGTTGGGTAGTAGAGGGAATGAAGATTCCGAGAGACAGAAACGAGCGAGGTACGTGGAGAGTAAGAGGGTGGTGAAGAGAGTAGTGAAGGAAAGTAAGAGAAGAGTAGATGAGGAATTTGGAAGGAATCTGAGTGTAAAATGGAGGGAGAGTAAGAAACTGTTCTGGAAAGAAGTCAAGAAAGTTAGGGAAGGTAGCAAGGGAAACAGTAAGGGTGTGAAAGATAAGAATGGGAGAATGCTAGCCGAGAAGCAAGAGAGAGTCGAAAGATGGAGGGAGTACTTCAGTGAGTTGCTAAATGAAAGGAATGAAGAGCCAGCAAACATAGCTGGATATGGTATGGGAGGGAGAAGAAGAGAAGTAGTGGAGGAGGAGGTGGGGATCAGGAGGTCAGAAGTGTGGGAAGCCATGAAAAGAGTGAAGTTGGGGAAAGCACCAGGAACAGATGGAGTGTGTGGGGAAATGTTGAGGTATGGTGGTGAGATAGTGATAGAATGGGTATGGAAAATGTGCAAACTAGCATGGGAGAAGGGGAGTGCACCCGATGACTGGAAGACTGGCATAATAGTCCCCCTATATAAGGGCAAAGGGGAAAGAGGAGTGTGTGGTAACCACCGAGGAATATGTCTTCTAAGCGTAGTAGGGAAGGTATACAGTAGGGTAGTGATTGAGAGAGTGAGAGTGAGAACGGAGAAATGGATAGGCGACGAGCAGGGAGGCTTTAGGAAGGGAAGAGGATGTGTAGATCAGATTTTTACCCTGAATTGTGTTGTGGAGAAGTATCTGGAGAAGAAACAAAAGGTGTATGTTGCCTTTATGGACTTGGAGAAGGCCTATGACAGAGTGGATAGAGAAGGTTTGTGGAAAGTACTTAGAATATACGGAGTAGAGGGCAAATTGCTGAAAGCAGTGAAGAGCATGTATGAGGGTGCAAAGGCGGCAGTACGTGTGGAGAGTGAGCAGAGCGAGTTCTTTGACCTGAATGTTGGTTTGAAACAGGGGTGTGTGATGTCCCCGTGGTTGTTTACTGTATATATGGATGGAGTTATGAAAGAAATACTATCAAGAGCAGTGGATGTTGGTGTATCGCTGAAAAGGGAGGGAATTGAGTGGAAGCTACCTATACTGCTGTTTGCAGATGATACAGTTCTGATGAGTGATAATGAATGGGAGTTGCAGGGTCTGGTAAATGAGTTTGGAACAGTGTGCGAAAAACGGAATTTGAAGGTAAATACGGGGAAGAGCAAGGTTATGGTCTTCGAAAGGGGTGAAGTCACAGAGTGTGAGGTGAAGCTGAACGGTCAGGCTATGGAGATCGTCAACTCTTTTAAGTATCTGGGCAGTGTGTTGAGTAAAGATGGGACTATGGATGAAGAGGTGCGAGAGAGGGTACAACAGGGGAAGAGGGTTGTAGGAACGCTAAAAGCAGTAACAAGAAATAGGGTGGTCAGTATGGAAGTGAAGAAGTCCTTGCATGACAGTGTGGTAATCCCGACACTGACTTACGGAAGCGAAGCATGGACGTTGGTTGAAAGACTCAGACCAAGAGTGAGAGCAGTGGAAATGAATTACTTAAGGAGTGCGTGCGGAATTACATGGAGGGATAGACAGACTAATGAGGAAGTAAGAAGGAGGTGTGGTGTGGAGGTAGATGTGCTGGAAAGTGTGAAAAGGAACAACTTGAGATGGTTCGGCCATATGGAACGTATGGAAAGCGAGAGAATGACTAAGAGGGTGTACGAGAGCGAGGTGGAGGGACAGAGGGGGAGAGGTAGACCGAATATGAGGTGGAAGGATGGAGTGAGGAACTACATGAATGAAGGCGGTGCTGGTTGGGGGGAGGGGCGTCGACTGACTGGGGACAGAGGTGCATGGGGGCGGTTCGTTCGTGGCCACCCCTTCGGGGATCGCGGCGTCAGGCAATAGATAGATAGATAGATGATAACAACATGTAATGGGGGGGGGGGGGGGGTGAGGACCCCGTCAACCTATTATTGAATCCTGCGGCAGTCAAAATAGACTGGAACATGATCGCGAGCGTTCACTGCTGCCGCCGTTCGGCGTAGTGTAAACCAAGGCAGGCGCCATGTAGTATGTCCAAATACTAC
>JBAKBP010018347.1:10000-17500 GCA_037953745.1 Lithodes maja | reverse complement strand
CCTGGCGAGCGGTAGCGAGCCAGCATATATTTTTACATGTTTTAGACAGCAAGCTAAATTTGTACATTTTCCGAAGAAGCCAGATTTCTCCACACAATGCTGGCTCGCTATCCCTTGCCACAAAGAAATCGACACCTCGATGGGGATAAACGTCTTAAAACAGTAGGCCGAATGGGGCAGAAAGGATACAAGCCAGAGAGAGAGAGAGAGAAAAGAAGAGAAACAAAAAAAGGCAGGTCACCCCCCTTAAACACGCAAACCAATAAAACAGACCAAACGAAACCCAATGAGACCAACCCGAGCGAAATATAAAAAAAACACGCGAAACCAATGGAAACAAACAGAGCCCGTATACCACCTCCTCCACCCCCCCCACCATCCCCCACCCCCCACCCAATAAATCCGCGTCAACCTCCATAAACCCTACAGTAGTTATAGTCCATGAGCCAAGACCCGAATTTTGGGATATCGGTACCACCCAGGGTGACTAATTCTCTTAGGTGTTTTTAGCTTGCTACATGTCTCTAGTTTATGTTTTGATATGATAGCCCTTGCACATTGGTAGCTTAATGGTCGTTATCACTTCTTGAATAGACATACCCTACTGAAAATTCCGAAATTTTTTAAAATGTCAAATTTGGGGACAGGAATGCCTAAATGTCAACAAAATGCATATAGTAATTGTCACATTTAATACAAGTCCTGTAAATACACACTAAGCATGCCATGGGCTTGTACATACTATTATGGCAAATTACTACTCCTAAATATCATCTACATCAGACTCGGAATCTGACTGTTGTGCCACCGGCTCTTCTTCAATAGCCGTGTTCTGACATGTCTGTAACCTGCACATGTCCGTGCATTTTAGACCATTGCTGAGGCAAGTACACTTAGGGAGTTCGCATGACCGCACACACTTGCAAGACAGTAGCTGCATAACAGCATCTGGTGCTGGTGAGCCTCGCATCCAGTTGACGGCAAGCTTACCGTCCTCATCTGTCATCCAACCGCAGTCTGTTGGGTTCGCAACAAATGGCTGGCTCTGAAGACTTCTCCTCCAGATCGCAGCCTGGTAGTTTGCACGCAGTGCATGCATGAAGAGGCAGTCCTCACAAGGAGGGAGTTGACTTGACTCTACCTCTCCACGTCTTGCACAGAACAGCTCATACCGAAGCTTGTTTACCTTAGTTGTGTGGGTAGATGGTAGGTACATGTGGCAGGTGATTTCCTGTAGCTTCTCAAAGAGTTCAGGAGACACTTCCCATGAGCGTCCAAGTTCGTGAAAAGCATCCTGGTATGTCTTGTCCATCTTCACCTGCTTGAGTGTCGTCATCTTCCCTCGGCCAGCGAATGCACTGACGGTATCACAGCCTGTAAAGGCATGCATACCAATCAATGAATCACACACGCTGCCTCCCAGTGTGCGGCTCAGTGTGGTGATATCCAGGAATCTTGTCCGGTTCTTCGTCCCGCACTTCTGGAACAGATGGGATGGGATCTTGTGGCACATGCCAAGACACAACACCATGACGTCTGTATCTTCTGCAGTGATGATGACAGACTTGTTCCCAGATTCTGCTGCATGAAGTGCATGGAGAAGAAGGCGTGTGTCTGCTTCTTCTTGAGTTGACTTAAGCTCAGGAGCCTCTTCCCACTGCTCTTTGGTGATCTTGAAGCAGCGCTGCTCACATGTGACATACAGCTCCTTGTCCTTGAGCTTCTCCCTGTGCTGTGGTGCCTTCCATTCTTCTACCAAGAACTTGATAAGACTTGCCTTGTTGGAGGAACTACCGTGTAACTTTCTCCACTGCTGGATGTTGTGCCCAGGTTGAATGTTCTTGAAATGAATTCCTGTGACTGCACTTCTTTTGGCTCGTTCTGCATCCTTGATGGATGTCTCCTTGTAGATATCAAACACAACATCAATGCGCCTGCTCTTAGCACCTTCATGAACAGCGTGACTCAGTGCTGTACCTGCAAGCTGTGAAAAAGTTTTGTCATTTCCCTTCAGTTTGTGGACCAGGCTCATCCCATCAATTATGGTAGCAGAGGGCTCGGGTATCACTTCTGCAGGAGAAACATTCCTCTCTAACTCCTTTGCTAGGGCAGCCTTGTTGGTCTTGCGGAGAGACCCATCACCGCTGGCAAGTGCCCAAGGCAAAGGCCCAAGGGGATGAGCCAAGACATCACTCATTTTGAGCTTTCTGTTCTCGGCAACAAGGATCATCTGGCCAAATAGGTTCCTGTCAGCCTTTAAGATAGCCTCCTTGGCATGGTCTTGTGAGCGTGGCTTCATTCTGATGTTAGTGAACGTTTTCAGTTTCGTCTTCGTCATCGTGTCATGAAACTGTATAGTTGGCGTATCGATCTCCAGGCGCTCTTCCTTGAAGGCTTGATATGCATCCTCTCCTATTCTGTAGGCCCCTAGAAGGTCTTTGACAACTTCTGGTGGTGCCATAGTCGCAGTTGACAAACTGACAAGATCTTCTTGCTGTGCGTTGAAGGGGTTCAACCAGCTGGTCTCCATCAGTTGAACTAAAGATTGGACATCGGCCTCATCTCTTCTAATCCTGGCCATCTGTAGGTCTGGGTGGCTGAAGTCAGTATACTTTTGGCCTACTACCATAGTCCTGAGCTGCCTTAAGTACCTGCTGCGATACTCCGATGTCAGGTAGTACCTGGCGACAGCTCCGCCTTTCAGGCTGAAGCCTTTTGTGCCCCCTGGTGTCTGGGTGTCTTTGTTGATCGTCTCTTCGATTGTCTGGTCCACAGGGATCCGTCCAAAGGGATTCTTGCTACCGATCTGGACCGAAAAGCCACCTTGCATGAAGTGTTCATGGACCTCTGGGTGTTCAATGGGCAGTCGAGACATCAAGGCATAGTAGTAGGTTAGGAACCGGGCATAGTTCACTTTGTCATAGGCAAAACACCACGGTATCATCTGTCGGATTGCTCCTAGGTGGAGCATCCAGTTGCCTTCTCTGGAGGCTCGAATTAAGTCCAGCATGATCTCAACCATGTCCAGGTATGACATCCAGAATGCTGAGAGGTTGTGTTCATCTCTGAGGGTCTCAAGATAAACTTGGAAAAGCTTCATGATATGTGTGCATGATTCACTCTCCATCAGCTCTTGAAAGAGTCCCTGAGACACATTGCTGTGAAAGCTGTTGATGTCCTTCAGTGTTTCATCTAGATGGTGTATGTCCCTTGAATGGTTTTCTTCTAGCCATGAAAGGAAGCCATTCCATGCAAGCCTCATCAGTGCTTCATACACGAGCTTGTGTAGTCTCACTGCTCTGTTGTACCTCTTGCCGTTCATCACTCCTGACACTGATCCTTCTGCGATGATACTTGATTCCACACACAGATCTCTAAGACCTGCATCTTGAAACCTCTTTCCTATGGTGGAGATGAGATTACAGATTGTGTGGAAGACGCCCATCCTGATGATAATGTTCTTGAACTTCTCTTGTTTCCAGATAACTTCGGCAGCTTTGGCATAGAGTGCTTGATCAAACACGCACACAATCTTGTTAAGCTGTAAGGACTGCATGATAGCATGCGTTTGTTCCAAGATTTCATTAACGGTGGACATTTCTGTTGCGGGAGCATTGATAGTGGGCAGGTAGCTTACAGTGTCCTGAACCACTGCAATGTCTCTGCGCATTTTAATGTTGAACCCAGTCCAACTGCTGATGGACTGGTCCTCATGGTCTGACATTCGAGTAAGAAGCCAGATATGGTTCTTTGTCTTTGAATCCTGGACTTCCTTGGTAGTGTCGACATACGCAGTCTCAATCCTAGGTGGCCCTGCCCGCCGCCCAACATTGTATATTGGCAGCATTGATGATGTCTGAGTGATGCTTCTTATCTTGGACTTGGTAATCTCTGGCAGGACTTTCTCTGGCACAGAGCCTGCAACCTTGGACTGGACAGCAATGCCATTGACTCTATGAGAAGTACCTGCTCCACTTAGGGTCTCTTCAAGTCGGTCAATGTTATCCCAGGCCAGGGTTGTGAACACACCAGGGTAGATGTTTGCTGGCAGTGGAATGTCATCCTTTGAGCATTCCAGCTTCTGGATACAAAGGGCTGTATCGATCTCCTCAAACATTGAGTAAGACACACAGTGACCAAGACGATTCAGAGTTCGGATCAGTTCTGTGTTTCCTGTCAAAGACTTTACAGCATTGGTCAGCAGTACGTGCTTGGGTGGTTTTGTCTTGCCGCTGGTAACAGCAAAGACCAAGTCACTGCCAAAGGAAGTGGCAAGACGTTGAGCTCTTTCAGAGGGAGTTTCACACTCACACTCTCCTGTCAGCAGGGTGTGCAGGAATTGAGTGACTGCTGCAGGAATGACATTCTGATCTGTATCGGGAGGCCATGGCTGACTCACATCTTGTTTATTGATCTCATTCCTCAGCTGCATTCCTGCTTTGGTTAAGACATCTTCAGAGTTAGCTGCTCTTGCTTCTTGCAGGTCTTTTGCCATTTTGTGTGCTTGCCGGGCAAGGTCGTCCATTGAGAGGCTGCGTGGATAGATTAGAAGCTTTCCTTTCTTATCTGGGACAAAGCGTAGTGATTCTCCAAACTCGGTTTCAATCTTTCGGCGAACATGTTTCTTTGTCGCTGGTTTCAGTTGGATAATACCACGGGACATCATGGATCTCTCAAGCCTAGATGTGAGGTTTGTCATAGGCAGTACCTCTGGGTTGGGGAATAATTTGGTCCTTATATACAAGCAGAGTTCCTCGAGGGCTTCTGTCTCAACCTCTTCGTAGCGTGCTTCCTCGCTTTCTTCCTGATTTTCACCTGCACCCGACCTGGCGGCCGCTGGGAAATCATCTTTTGTGAAGAGTTTGTAGCACGACTTGTGGTAGTGACCCTCTGCAGCAACAAGGTCTCTGCTAACTAAACCAAGGATTCTCTGGTTGAGTTTCCTTATTGCTGCTCTGCGAATCTTCTCATCTGCTCGTAGCTCAACACACTGTATGAGTGGCTCCCTTGTCTTTGTTGTTTTTATGTACTTGCTTGACTTCTCGCAGAAGATACATCCTTTGGCATACACCCTGCTAGTACTAGGGGCATCCCTTGATGCCCTCCTCCTGGGGTCGACGCTTGCTGATTCTATCTTGACACCCTTGGCAAGGATAGAATCCAGTGACTTCTTCATTGTAAAGAGACTACGACATTTACGGTGATAATGTATGTGTGGTATTCCTCCTTCTTCAAGGCCCTTGGCTGCTTCCAGGACTGGATCATGCTGCCTGATTTCTGCAGCCCTGAGCAATGTGTTCCAGGAATCCAAATCCTGTGGTGACACCAGAGCATCGCTGTCATCATCAGAGCAGTGGATGATACAGTCGATCCGTGCTCTCTTCCTCGCAGATGGTTCCATCCTGCCGTCAAACAGTCGACACACACCTGCAAAAAATATCACCATTAAACCATGAACAAACAAACACATTACATGGAAACCACTCTACATATGTTTGCTCCTTCCAATAATAAATTATCCCCAAAATATAACCAAAAATCCCCAAATATGAAATAAACCCCTAAATATGGAGAAACTTGAAATACACATCGGAATAATTCTTGTAGAGAATCAAATAAGCTACAAGAGCTGTTAGAATATATTTTTCAATGTTCCCCATATTTAAGGATTTATTCTAGATTTAGAGGAAAATACCCAAAATATAGAGTATATTCCGAAATATGAGGAAATTTGAAAAATACCTAGGAACAACTCTGGTAGAGAATATAATTCTACATAGGTGTTCAAAGTTTCGCGATGATTGTGTGATGGATTTTAAAGAAAATGAGGAAAACGCCGAGCGTCACGCTAAAAATCTTTATTTTTGGGTAGCGCCCCTATTGCATCAAAAAAATTAGACTAAGCTACCAGTGCGAGAAGGCTATCATATCTTAATGTACTTACAGTCACTCTTTAAACATTTTAGTACCATTCGTGTTTAGTCACCCCAGGTGGTACCGATATCTGGCCTGGCTCATGGACTATTAGTCTTAAGGGGAGATGGGTCGTTTTTCGGGACACCCTTCTCCCTCATGCTTAGTCCCTATAGTTTTCATATTTCAAGACGTTCGGCCCATTAGTTTAGCGATTTAAAGACCTCTCACCCCATTTTGTTGACAATATTGCGATCTTTCGTGCCATTTAAGTGTCGATTTTTTCCTGGTGAGCGATAGCGAGCCCGTAACCGGCCTTCGGCCGGGAAATTTGTCTACTAAAAAAATATATACAAATTCATCTTAAAGGGGGGTCTATGGGATTACTTTTGAAGCTTGATAGAGGCCTGAGTAGGAAACTAAACAAAATAATAATAAAAATATCAACACATTATCAAATAAATAGCCCATCCCCCCTTTAATA
Organism: Lithodes maja; assembly: GCA_037953745.1. Taxonomy (NCBI): domain Eukaryota; kingdom Metazoa; phylum Arthropoda; class Malacostraca; order Decapoda; family Lithodidae; genus Lithodes; species Lithodes maja. The sequence goes on along the minus strand of JBAKBP010018347.1, from coordinate 11,103 downwards.
AATAGCCCATCCCCTCTTTAATATGTCAAAGCTCTCCGCACCTCTCACATACACCGATATGTTTGTCGACTCACCATATGTCAAAGCTCTCCGCCCCTGTCACATACACCGATATGTTTGTCGACTCACCATATGTCAAAGCTCTCCGCCCCTCTCACATACACCGATATGTTTGTCGACTCACCATATGTCAAAGCTCTCCGCCCCTGTCACATACACCGATATGTTTGTTGACTCACCATATGTCAAAGCTCTCCGCCCCTCTCACATACACCGATATGTTTGTCGACTCACCATTTGTCAAAGCTCTCCGCCCCTCTCACATACACCGATATGTTTGTCGACTCACCATATGTCAAAGCTCTCCGCCCCTGTCACATACACCGATATGTTTGTTGACTCACCATATGTCAAAGCTCTCCGCCCCTCTCACATACACCGATATGTTTGTCGACTCACCATATGTCAAAGCTCTCCGCCCCTCTCACATACACCGATATGTTTGTCGACTCACCATATGTCAAAGCTCTCCGCCCCTCTCACATACACCGATATGTTTGTCGACTCACCATATGTCAAAGCTCTCCGCCCCTGTCACATACACCGATATGTTTGTCGACTCACCATATGTCAAAGCTCTCCGCCCCTCTCACATACACCGATATGTTTGTCGACTCACCATATGTCAAAGCTCTCCGCCCCTCTCACATACACCGATATGTTTGTCGACTCACCATATGTCAAAGCTCTCCGCCCCTGTCACATACACCGATATGTTTGTCGACTCACCATATGTCAAAGCTCTCCGCCCCTGTCACATACACCGATATGTTTGTCGACTCACCATATGTCAAAGCTCTCCGCCCCTGTCACATACACCGATATGTTTGTCGACTCACCATATGTCAAAGCTCTCCGCCCCTCTCACATACACCGATATGTTTGTCGACTCACCATATGTCAAAGCTCTCTGCCCCTCTCACATACACCGATATGTTTGTCGACTCACCATATGTCAAAGCTCTCCGCCCCTGTCACATACACCGATATGTTTGTTGACTCGTCATTGGTTTACAGTGAAAGGACATTTGCTGCTACTCTGT
>JBAKBP010018347.1:0-5000 GCA_037953745.1 Lithodes maja | reverse complement strand
TCAAGTCGATATCTCCCCTTAAGTACCTAAACCATTACACCACCAACTCGGAGAAGGAGCAGCCCACCTAACCTACCCGTAATCCAGACGTGACGACTGCCCTACCCACGACGCCCCAACCGAACCATGTCAGGATGGACGCATTAGTTATACTATTGTCCGTTTTTCTGGACCCCCTTCTCCCTAATGTTTAGCCCCACTAGTTTATGAGATTTTAAGACGTTGGTTCCATTAGTTTGGGGATTTTATGATCTTTCACCCCATAGCTTTGTCAATATTAGGACCCTTCGTGCCATTTAGCTGTCGATTTTTTCCTGGCGAGCGAAAGCGAGCCTGTAATTTTAGGAGGAATCGGCCTTTGGCCGGGAAATTTTTCTTCCGAAAAATTTACAAATTAACCTTGAAGGGGGTGTAGGGGTGCTTTTATAAGCTTGATGGAGGTCTAACAACAAACTAAGAACTAAAGGAATACATTAATGAATAGACCAAAGAAAAAAGAAAAACGGTCCGTCTCGCCTTAAGGGGAGATTTCCACCTGGAGGATTTTTTTCTCAACCTCTTTCTCCCTCATGTTTAGCCCCATTGCGTGTGAGATTTAAAGATGCTTGCCCCATTAGTTTGGCGATTTTAACCCTCTCCGACACATGACGCGATTTTGAGCCTATCAGGGATACTTAAAGCCTTTGTTACCATCAGGGGTATTTAGAAACCTTTAGTTTAGTCACTTCAACCTCTGCAGTTGTCTTTGAGTCAGCTGTGGGCAGAAAACTTATTTTGGAGAGGTAATTATAAGAGTGAGAGAACTCTATTTCTTATTGCTAATCTGGCAACCTCTGTGTCATATGTGCGTGAAAGGGTTAAGAACCCTCGCCCCATTTCTGTCAATTTTAAGACCATTCGTGCCATTTAGGTGTCGATTTTTTCCTGGCGAGCGATAGCGAGCCTGTAATTTAAGGGGAACCGGCCTTCGGCCGGAACATTTTTCTACCGAAAAATGTACAAATTTATCTTGAAAGGGGGTCAAGGGAGAGTAATTTTAAGTTTGATGGAAGTCTAGGGAATCAACTAAAAACCTTCCCTTAAGAGGCCCTTCCTAGGCTCAAAGAAGTACTATATACAAATCACGCTCTACCCACAACACTTGCTCTAATATACTTATCTTCAATTACTCTTGAACGAATCCGTGACCATCGTAAGAATATACGTTTATGATATCTAATGACTTGCCTCCCACATCACCCGCCGTACAGACACGTCAGTTATATACCACGGTACCACGCACCACGGTACCACGCACCACGGTACCACGCACCACGGTACCACGCACCGCGGTACCACGCACCGCACCCTTAGAGAATTTATCTTCAATTTACTTAAATATACCTTCTTGGGTAACCACATTTTACATTCATATTTGTTACTCACTTTATTGTTCCAAGTAATTTATATATGTACTGTATATATATAATATATATATATATTACTTGACCTTCTCCAATTACTGATTGGGCAGAAATGTAGGCTAATTATGCCCTGGAGCCTGAAATGAGAGGAAATGATGGAGCGGGGCCGTCATCCACACACCTTAATGAGTGACTGGGATAGGTGAGGGGAACATCAAACACTGGGGTGGTGGTGAGGGTGGTGAGGGGAGATAATCACCACCACCACTATCACTGCTACCACCACCCCTACCAACACTGCCATCACTACTACCACCACCACTATCACTACCATCATCGACCATCACTGCCACCACTACTACCACCACCACTATCACTATCAATACTATCATCAACCACCACTGCCACCACCAACCACCACTGCCACCACCACCAACCAACACTGCCACCACCACCACCAACAACCAACACTGCCACCACCACCAACCAACACTGCCACCACCACCACCACCATCAACCAACACTGCCACCACCACCACCAACAACAACCAACACTGCCACCACCACCATCACCTGCCGCCATCACCAGCCACCACCTTCATCAATCAATCAACACTTCTACCACCACCAATCAACATTACCCTCATCAGCCATCATGCTACCAACAACAACCAACAGCTATTTCAGCACAGGGGATATTCCTTTTGGAGTTGTTAGTTTATATAGGTTGGATTGGACAGGTAATTAGCACAAGATGGCGATTTAGTATTGTTGTCCTAATACAATAGGTGGTAATTAAGGGGAGGTGTGGTGGAGTGGTCTTGCCACTGGCCTGGTAATCCAAAGGTCCCGGGTTCAAATCCCAATGTATCAATGGGAAGATATTATTGGGATGGAATTTGTGCTGTACCTAGTATCAGTGCATTACCACAAGCCCACCGAAACGTCAATAAAATACCCTCATTGTTCCCTGATTAAATAGCACTGTATGAATATTCCCATATTCAAAATATGCTATAGGGGTGCAATGCCTGGTGAGTTATCTGCTCAACAGGTGGCGTTGTGTGTGTGTAAGTGTGAGAGTCCGAGTGTAGGGGTGAGACAGTGAAGCACGGGAACGAGGTGGCTTCAGAGATGGGGTCGTTTCAGGCCATGAGTGAGCACCGTGCCTCATGTGAAGGCAAGATGGCAGGTGCTCGTTTTACTCTACGTGCTTCACATGTCTCACTCCCTAGACTGGAACAAGACCTCACGGGCTTCACTGCTCATTGTAAAGCGGTGAATGTTAAGGCTCTCAGCCTATGCTCGAGAGGAAGTAAGTTGGAATATTAAAACAGAATCGAACATGGAGGGCGAGGCATGCTGAGGGGTGGACTAATATAAGTAACATGTGTGGGTTGGGGGAGGGAGGGGGGGGGGGGGTTGCTGAATAACCTGCAACTGGACCTGGGGCTGCTTAAGGGGAGATTTCCACCTGGAGGATTTTTTTCTGAACCTCTTTCTCCCTCATGTTTAGCCCCATTGCTTGTGAGATTTAAAGACGCTTGCCCCATTAGTTTGGCGATTTTAAGAACCCTCGCCCCATTTCTGTCAATTTGAAGACCATTCGTGCCATTTAGGTGTCGATTTTTTCCTGGCGAGCGATAGCGAGCCTGTAACATAAGGGGAACCGGCCTTCGGCCGGGACATTTTTCTACCGAAAAATGTACAAATTTATCTTGCAAGGGGGAGTAATTTTAAGCTTGATGGAACTCTAGGGAATCAACTAAAAACCTCCCCTTAACCCCTTCTGTACCGGCGACGTCTTTTTACTTTATCCTAGCTACTATTAGACGATTTGATTCAGTTTGCAAAGGAGCTCCAGCAACTAACAGGCTTCGAACTATCTCACCTATCCCATTTTGCTAGCACAGATCCTTTTTAATCTGCATACAATTGTCCTAAATATAGTCGAAATATAACCACAAACATCCTCGGTAGTGAAGGGGTTAAAGGCGATTCAATTGACCACTTGCGAGTTTCAGGCTATAAGGAAGTTGGAGCTGTAGACATCGATATCAAACGGAAATACAATACTAATGTAGATTTCTGATGATTAAAAAACTATGAGTATATGGATTGATTTGATGTATTTATGCGATCATAGTTTATATTAGTTGTTACTTCTGCTATACGTTGATGGCTATACCTCTAACTTCCCTATAGCCTGCAACTCGCAATTGGTATTTTTTGCCTTAACCCCTTGAGGATTAAGACACGTTCCACCAGTTTATTCTGGCTATCATCAAACGATTTTATGCGATCTGTAGGTACAGTGGCGCTAATAAGTCATGTCTCAGCTGTCATTACGTTTGGCTTACTCTGTGCTGTATTAATGTCCGTCAGATGTTGAATAGGGTACCGTAAGTGTAGGAACATGTTTGTATATCCCACTCGAAATGAAGAAATCCAGTGTAGATATTACTGATACCAATTATTGATCAACACATAATTGGTGGCGAGACATCACTTATTAGGCCGACTGTACAAAAGGGGTACACACGATCTCAATTTACTCTCTTGCTTCCACAACTTCTTCCTAAGCTAAATATAATGGTCTAATATAATGGTCTAATATAATGGTCTAATATAATGGTCTAATAATTATAATGGTCTAATATAATGGTCTCATATAATGGTCTAATATAATGGTCTAATATATTGGTCTAATATAATGGTCTAATATAATGGTCTAATATAATGGTCTAATATAATGGTCCTAATATAATGGTCTAATAATTATAATGGTCTAATAAAATGGTCTAATAATAACCAGAACAAACTTTCAAACCGCAATTATTTAACCATAAAGGTGTTAGCCCATATTTGGATCATGACGTGCTTTGACAGTATATATATTTTTGTTTTAAACATATTTATACTGGGTAAAAACCAATTACAAAAATGTATTCTCACTTGGTGCCCAGTTTAGAAAAAAAGAAAAAAAAAGAAAAACAAAATCTGGCTATCATTGGACGCTTTTATACAGCATAGGAAGGAATTGTGGGATTGAGATGGGTGCTTTGACTGCTAGAGGGCCTTCCAAAACTGAATAAAATTGTCTAATGATCCCCAAAGCGCGTCATAATTCTCAAGGTGTTAAGGGGAGGTATTTAGTTTGTTCCATAGACCTCCATCAAGCTTAAAATTACAGCCCCTTGAGTCCCTTTCAAGATAAATTTGTACATTTTCGGTAGAAAAATGTCCCGGCCAAAGGCCGGTTCCTCTTAAATTACAGGCTCGCTATCGCTCGCCAGGATAAAATCGACACCTGAATTGCACGAAAGGTCTTAATATGGGGTGAAAGTTCTTAAAATCGCTAAACTAATGGGGCAAACGTTTTATAATATCAAAAGCAATGGGGCTAAACATGAGGGAGAAAGGGGGTCAAGAAAAAAATCCCTCAAGTGGATATCTCCCCTTAATAGGAGAAAACGGAATTTGCCACGGGAGAGAAGACAGCTGAGGGGTGAACTACTATATAAATACCATGTGTGGGTTGGGGGTGCTGAATATCTTACAGCTGGATCTGGGGTTGCTTAAGGGGAGATTTCCACC
>JBAKBP010018346.1:0-46937 GCA_037953745.1 Lithodes maja | reverse complement strand
CTCTCAGTACATCAGGATCCCGCAACACATGGTATGGTTTATTCAACTCTCTCTAATAGAAGTTGGTATCTTACTGGTGGCAGCGGTGTTCTGCGAGGCTGAAAGTTGTTGCAGAGCTCTTCAAAAGGGGTTGAAGTTACAAGTGTTTACCTTTGCCAGTAACATAAACCAAGAAAGTCAACATGTCCGGGGAAACATCAATCCCTCACATTTTTTTTATTTTAGTAAGCGTTGTTTCCACATAGCGATTTTGATCAGTTATTTTGCCTTTATATTGTCTTTGTCCCAGTTTTGGTTTGTTTAGTTTGCAAGTTTTTAATTTTAATTGTGGCATTCTGCCCCAACATGATGGACATTAACATATACCTGGAGATGGTCATCCCCACTATTGCCATGAGTTACCCCGAAAGCAAAAGAACCGCTATATTGCTGACAACATTGGGTTCCGGACATATGCTAAACTGTCAGGTATAGTTATGCCCTGGGATGAAGTTAGGAATCACAAAACCCACAACCCTCCAAACCTCACTTGGTCGCGTCCCCACCCTTAGCAAGTTGCACTCAGTCACATACAATGGGGACTTCGACGACATCTTGCTAAAACTCCGTAAGCATGGTCAGGTTGTATATCCTGAAACTAACACTGAACAGATCAATAAATAATGTTTTGATAACAACGTGAGGAAGTACTTCACTATTCATGAAACCACCACACCCGTTCACGATTTTGTCATTATCAGAAAATTGCTTTCCAGTCCCCCTAGCTCTACAAATCAAGTCTGCACCCACAGTCGTACCCCCACTCACCCTCAGCCTTCCACACCTACTTCGGTCCCTCAGGCGTACCAACCGCAACGTACCAATCGCAACAGTACCAACCTCAACAACCTCAGTATGACTTTCCTCAGCATCCTCCCAACACCTCCCCATACAACCCCCCCCCCTCTCCCCCTCCCTCCCAAATCCTGCAATATGCCCCCAGAAATATTGAATACAACTTTCGACTGACTCCGGTGAACCTATATGAATTTTCTCCATGCCAGGGTAACTGCCCCGTAAAGGCTTGGCGAGCCCGCGAAAGACCCCAGTCCACCCCACTCATTTCCTCTCAGCATTTTCACGCCCAAAATTCATACAACTACCAACTCCGCCCGACTCAGAGTGCCAAGGGAAACGCATACCATGGCAGATGGCCTTACCAAGCAGTGCAGAACCGTAACCAGGTGGTCGATGGTACAGAGCAGATTAACCAGGTGTATTGGCCCGTTTTGAGGTGGTAAAGAAGAGAAGCAGCACAGATCACATCAATTTATAAGGTTCCTTATGGGCCTGAACAAAATTAAGAAAGGAAGATAAATGTTTGACAGAGGCCTTGTGTCCCAACGATAAAATATATGTGTCCTTATATAAGGCAACCAAAGAGAACAAATATTAGACAATTGATGGAATAAACTATGATGTGTTGAGAGATAACTTTCTATTGTTAGCATAGCACAAGCTATTCAGTTAGAAATAGCACAGGAATTTATAGGATATTATATCAAAAGATAGTTAAATGTAGAGAGAGAAAGCCCAAGAGTTTTGAGTAAATAATATAAAAGTATATTTTGACAGAGTTATATCAACGGGAAACGGAACTCATGGACCCAACTCTCTGAGATTCTAGGTTTAAGAGTTTTGAGTATATAATATAGAAGTTTGTTTGACAGAATTATATATTTGAACACGGGATTTATGGACCCAACTCTCTGAGAATCTATGTGGTGAATGTAACTAGATATTAACGTATTGATGCCCACACCTTATGTGGGCTAGAAGTATAGGATTTGAGTTAGGATATAATTAGCTTGAGATATAGTTAGAACGGGCAACCAAGCCTCCATTATTTGGAAACCTTTTGTTAAACGGAAACTATAATATTAGCTTAGATATCACCTCGTCGAAAGCATACTATCAATCATGCGTAATATCTATTAATGTAATAAATTATTATTTTGCTTCTTGATAGTTTCTGTTATTGCTATTGTATAGTTATAGTGGACTGGAGTCGAAGTCGGCCAAAGCTCTGAAGAGCGATCGATCGTACATATAGGTCGTAATGGGAACTTATAATTCTGAAGTACAATATACAGTATATATACTGTATTAATGTAGGTATTTAATTCTTCAGTTTGAACATATTTCGACCCGGGCATAGAAGCAATCGCTATGAGTATCACTGGTTGCTTATTAGTTTGCTATATAAAGCACAAACTTCCAAACAACTGTCGAAATATTCCTACCCTAGTAGATCAGCATTTTAGATTATATACTACAATACTAATAACAATAATAGTAAATACTGTAAATAAATACATAAGACTCTTCCTTAACATGATGGCGCCAGTAATGTTAGTATGGTTTAGCCCGCGACACCTACAAATAATGCCATGCTCAATAAGCCCATCCATGATCTTTGTTCCAGCGTATGCTGTCATAATGTATAGTTAGCCACTAACTTCGATCATAAACTGAGTTCTTTTAACGTACTATTACTATTGCTTGAAGGTCCTCTTGTATTTCTACTATACCCTGTACCAAGTAATTAGGTCAGAACTCTTGAACATTAACCTCTATAAATCACAAACAACTAGATTGATCGAGCTAGCGAATAGGTGTGAACATTCGCAGCCAATTTGCTTAAACCCATTTTTATTTACAAAAGTTAGAGTTCACGATTTCTGGACTACCTATTTGGAACAGGGCATAGCTGATACCTATTAACCCTTTCAGTACCATGACGCTTCTTTCAACTATTATTCTGGCTGATGATAGAAGATTCTCTTAAGTTAAGAAGGACTGCCGTTATTTAGATGGTTAAGAAATATATTAGTCATCCCTTCATATACAGATTATAAGCTACTAAAGCAAATCGTATAAAGGTAACCAGCTCAAGGTGAAAATTACGTCATGGTGCTGAAGGGGTTATGATTTTGTTCACGTAGAAGTGTCAAGTTAATGTATCTCTGTCTAGATTTCAAGCAAATTGTCATCAACGATAATCTAACATTATTGTATATTATATATATATATATTGTTACGAGGGGCGCCGGGGAAACAGATGCTCAAATAGCCTAGCCCACCGTACTGCACTACCCTGCAACAGACACGCTCTTAATATCTGACTCAAACACCAAGACACGCAGGTTCTCCAGGAAAAGTGGTTATCTTCCTCTTTACTCTATTAAAGCAGTAACACAAGGAGACACAAAAATATCTAATCTCCGAGTCTGGTCAATAGTGCGTGTAGTATGCAAGAAAACTTCTAAGGTTATTCTAAACTGCACACACATTACCTAACCATATTACTACTAGACTCCCAGAACAATCTATATCATGCCCAATCGCTTAGGAATTGAGAACATTATAGAGCAAAACCATGGAAAGTCCAGTGCAATAAACCTCTGTGCCAAGCCTATTATCCCTAGCTTGTGTCCAAATAATACACCGAGTGGCTCTCTCCAGCACAGCACAGCGGTGGTGTTGTAAGGGATAAATAACTTTAATAACTTATTTCTTACAACATCATCTGGGGTTAGCTCAATACACCTGAGTGCAATGGGGGACACCACACCTGTTAACGGTCTCCACCCCTTTGTCCCGAACTGCACCAGATGTATTGTTGCTAAAAACTACACAAGGCACAAGGGTTGATATCCTAGTAGGATGGAGACTAACTGCCACCCCTAAAGGGTTAAATAAGGCCCGAGTTGGAGGATGCTGTGTGGTGGAAGGAAAAACAAAGTAGCCTATTATGGCAGTATACAGGCCTCCTCACCACCCAACAACCTCGGTCCTCAAGGGCTCAACAAATGCTGGATAAACAGGCCAATCCCCAAACCACTAGAGATATCAACCAGGAATAATATGCACATATAATGATGAATAACAATGCAGAAAAATATAGAAAAATAATTAGAAGGAAACGGGTGGAAGCTTATAGACTAGATTTGCCAGAGAGAGGAATGCAGTCTAAACTAAATAAACTCTAATAATTAAACCACTAAGATTGAAACAAAAACAAAGTGCTTGACATGACTCCAGTCCTGCAATGCTTCGATCAAATAAGAAACAAAAGTGAAATATGCTGTATTTAAGGGAAACTAAAGAAGCAAGCCTAACAGCAGCATCAGACAGTTGATGTTGTCAGGGTGAGCGCCAGGACTAGAGTGACGGTGGGGCCGTAGGAACATTCACACGAGGGTCCCCTGGCCGCGCCAAGAGAGAAGTGAGAGCTCCAATTGTCACTAGATTGCATAATTATATTAGGCACTTGTGCTCTCATTAACTACAGGAGTAATCAATAAAACATTAAGACAACATTGTGTAAACTTATGATAAACGAAAACAATCCCACACTGGGGTTAAGTAAACTAAATAAATATTGAAGCACTCTCGTGGCAACAATTGAGACAGCTACTGTAGCCTCTCAACAAAGTATTGCATAAGATGGTGCAATCATGACGTCATCACTGGACACGAAAGATACAAGGGAGATAGAGAGAGAGAAAACAGGGCTCTCCTTCAATATAACAAAGGCTATGTACATTATAACTCACTCACAAATGACTATCTATCTATCTATTGGCCGACGCCGTGAACCCCGAAGGTGTGGCCACGAACGAACCGCCTCCATGCACCTCTGTCCCCAGTCAGTCGACGCCCCATCCCCCCAACCAGCACCGCCTTCGTTCATATACTTCCTCACTCCATCCTTCCACCTCTCCTTCGGTCTACCTCTCCCTCTGTCTCTCCACCTCGCTCTCGTACACCCTCTTAGTCATTCTCTCGCTTTCCATACGTTCCATATGGCCGAACCATCTCAAGTTGTTCCGTTTCACACTTTCCGGCTCATCTACCTCCACACCACACCTCCTTCTTTCTTCTTCATTAGTCTGTATATCCCTCCATGTAACACTACACGCACTTCTTAAGTAATTAATTTCCACTGCTCTCACTCTTGGGCTGAGTCTCTCAACCAACGTCCATGCTTCACTTCCGTAAGTCAGTGTCGGGATTACCACACTGTCATGCAAGGACTTCTTCACTTCCATACTGACCACCCTATTTCTAGTTACTGCTTTCAGCATTCCTACAACCCTCTTCCCCTGTTGTACCCTCTCCCACATTTCTTCATCCATAGTCCCATCTTTACTCAACACACTGCCCAGATACTTAAAAGAGCTGACGATCTCCATAGCCTGACCGTTCAGCTTCACCTCCCACTCTGTGACTTCACCCCTTTCGAAGACCATAACCTTGCTCGTCCCCGCATTTACCTTCAAATTCCGTTTTTCGCACACTGTTCCAAACTCATTTACCAGACCCTGCAACTCCCATTCATTATCACTCATCAGAACTGTATCATCCGCAAACAGCAGTATAGGTAGCTTCCACTCATTTCCCTCCCTTTTCAGCGATACACCAACATCCACTGCTCTTGATAGTATTTCTTTCATGACTCCATCCATATATACAGTAAACAACCACGGAGACATCACGCACCCCTGTTTCAAACCAACATTCAGGTCAAAGAACTCGCTCTGCTCACTCTCCACACGTACTGCACACGCACTCTCCACACGCACTCTCCACACGTACTGCCGCCTATGTCACAATTGACATAGGTTACAAAACTCAGTTGGGAGTGACACCCTCACACCCAGGGGGAGTCTGTTGGTGCATCTTGAAGCAACAGACTGCTCATACTTCAATAACACAACAAGACATACACAACTACAGTCTTTTTTCTAGTATTTTTATATTTTTTATATTTTTTATTTTTAATATTTTCTTCTATACAGAAACACAGCAACTCCTACTTTACGACCCTACGCTGGGCTACACACGGCAACCAACAAGCACCAGACATAAACATGCTAATCAAACCAATGTAGGAGGCTACACCAACACTGACTGAACGGCGAGGGTTCTCCTTAAAACATACCCTCCCGTGACAAACAATCAGCCATACATTATCAGTGCCCTTAACATGCCACACATCCAAACTGTGTTCCGGCAGCAAAACATCACCCGACACTGATAAACTGCCCAGCCCACCACAAAACTGGCACTTCTCTTTGCTCTCTCAGGCAACGGGACCTGCCAATAACCCTTCACTAATTCCACCTTAATGATAAACGTGGCAGCCCCGATGCGGTCGTCAACTCTGGGTAATGAATAGGCGTCTGTCTGATATAATGCACTAACATCAAAACAAACACGGATCTTGCCACTCAGCTCAGGTTGCAAAGTCACTGGCAAAGACCACTCACAATATCCCTTTTCCCTCAGACCCTCTCCAACATGTAGTCCAGCTCTGCTTTTAAGACAGGCTGTCGAGCAGGATTTATACGGTAGGGAGCCACTTGAGCTTTGCACTGTCTCCAGCCTCTATGTCGGGTGCCACCCCAGACATCAGGCATGGAGAATCATCAAACATGCGGAAGTACTGCCACAGCCTAGTAAACAATACCTCTTGGCGCTTAGGAACAAGAGGTTGCAACTTATCTCGAAGAACAACATGCTCATTGCCCTCCCACATCCCAGCCGGGACCGCAGCCTATAAACTATAGTCTCCCTCCTCCTCCTCTGTCCCTAATACAGCCAGGTCATGAGAGGGACAATCTGTACCACCTGTGCAGTTACTCCCATGATTCTCAAGTACTAAGGCTTCCCCGCCGATACCATTCATGCGCACCCCCGCATTCCTTGCAGCTACACCTGCCTGCGCAGCATCACCTCCTTCAGCGCCCCGTCCAGATGCAGTCGGTCTATGGTAGGGCTGTTGCATTTTACTAGGGCAGCATTGGGAGGCTATGCGATGGTCGGGCGTATCTATTACATAGTCAACCTCACCAATTTGCTTAATGACCTGGTACTGCCCACAAAACTTAGCAGCCATGGGTCGACCCTGAACTGACAACAGTGCCAAAGCCTCGTCGCCCACCTTGAGCACCCTAGATTTAGCCTGTTTGTTGCAATGATCTCTCATCTTCGTGTTCATGCTGCTAACCGGGATAGCCTCCGGGCATCTAGTGGTAGTATCAATTAAAGTGTGCAAGTATGTGTCTCCCAAACTGGTGGGTGATAAGGGACCAACCATGTCAACTATGACAAGAGTCAATGGCGCTTCAACTGCAGGTGTAGGGATAAAAGGTGCCACGGGTATTCCTTGATAGGGTTCTCCAACTAGCTTACCAATATGACACATAAAAAAAGAAGCCACCGATGCATGCATATTAGGCCACCAATAATAAGAATGTAGCCTATCAGTAGTCTCACATACCCCTAAATGACCCACCAGTGGTGCCTCATACGTTAGCCTAACCAGCTCCTCCCTGAACTGGGCAGGCACCACTAACTGCTCCTCCCCCAAACCTGAGTTTGTATCCGGTGTCCACTGCCGATACAAAAATGCCCCTTTTATAATAAATTTCTCTGCTTGACCGTTCTTCCCACCAGTCGTACCAACCTTCTTAAACAGGAGGCCCAGACTCGGGTCCTCTTGCTACAACTTGCTCAGTTTGTTTCTAGGTAACTCCATCAAGGCAGTTACCTCTGACCTCTCAAAAATATCAGAAGGTTGAGTCGGTGTCACTGTGTCAGACTCCTCATCCGGCACTAAAGTCCATTTGCTGGAGCCGTCTGGATCTTGGTAGTACTTGTTAGCATTTCTTCCCCAACATACAGTTGTCTAGGGACCTTAGACCATCAGTAGCCAGAGTTGGCAGTGCTGCTGCACCCTCCCGATAATTCTCCACTCCAATTTTTTTCTCCATTACCTCCGCTATAGCCACGCCCACCTGTAAAAACCTGTTCCTCCCTCCCATTCTTATATTGTACAGTACGTATAGTACCTTTAACCAGCAGTGTAATGCCATCTACCTACTGTCCATCAATCATTGATTGCTCATTCCATATAAACTATATTGCTATGCAATTATAGTAACTTACACGCATTATATTTTTATGCGCGAATGCAGGCTACGTCTCTCCAATATCCCCCTAGTTTACCCCCCCCCCTTCCTCTCTCTCTCTTCTCCCTGTCTCTCCTTTACAAGAATGTGTGTCCTTGTAATATTGCTACAAAATATTATTATATAGAAAGTAATGATATTCATTCAAAGTTTCTGAAGACATAATAGTTATTCCTTTTAATATATCCTGCTAGGTGTGTCGTCACACCTGTTTAGAGAATACGGTACAGGGAGAATGGAGAGGAGGGGGGTGGGGGGCTGGAAGGGCGGAGAACGGACAAATTGGCATGAAAGTCGTCACTCTCATTCTCCCATACATTGTGGCAGGATGGCGGTGTCTCTTCCGCAATTTCCTCCAGCTGGTGCAAGCAGACCCGCTAATGCCCCACGACTTGATAGCCAAAGTCGAAATATTGTACTGAATGTGTTCAAGTACTTTGAAGAACAAGGAAAGAATAGACCAGTAAAAGAGATCATGGAGAAAACCTGCGAGGCAACGAAAGTGTCCCTGTTACTCGTAGTAAAAATCAGATATGAAGCTTCCAAGACTGATGATGGGGTTATAAAGTCACCAGTTAGGAAAAAGAGAGTTTCTCCTGTTACAGGAAATGTGGACGATTTTGACAAGGAAGCAATACGGAGAGAGGTTTTGGCATTCTATGAAAGGGGAGAAATACCAACACTTGATTTGTTTCTAGAAAAGGTAATTAAGCCACCAATTGCATTTACAGGAAAAAGAGACAGTCTATGGAAAATATTGAGGGAGATGGGGTTTCGGTACAAGAAACATTGTAGCAGCAGAGCCTTTCTGATGGAGAGAACTGACATTATAGCGGCACGGAATAAATATCTCAGAGAAATAAATGAGAACCGACATAGCGTTAACCCAAGGCCCGAAGTATATCTTGATGAAACATGGGTCAACCAAAACACCTGCGTTGGCGAGTGTTGGACCAACACAGAAGGAACCATTGGGCCTAAAACAAAAACAGGTAAAGGTGCACGGTTCATCATTGTTCATGCTGGCGGATCTGAAGGTTTTATCCCAGGTGCTCTGCTAATGTTCCAATCCAAGTTTGGTAATAAAGGGGACTACCATAATTCAATGAACCAACACACTTTCAAGAAATGGTTCACAGAGAAACTCTTACCAAACATCCCTCCAAACTCGTTGATTGTTATGGACAATGCCCCTTACCACAACGTGCAGCTGAACAAGGCCCCAACTAGCAGCTCCAGGAAAGCAGTCATAGTGAAGTGGTTGACAGAGAACTCCATCCCCCATGCACCCTCTCACACCCGAATGGAACTCTTACAATTGGTTAAACAACACCGGAAACGTATTGTGTCCTACGAGATTGACGAACTTGCAGAAGCAGCCGGACATAAAGTGGTTAGACTGCCACCCTATTATTGTCAGCTTAACCCGATTGAGCTTGTTTGGGACAAAGTCAAGCAAGATGTGAAGAAACACAATTCCAATGATAAGCAATATCTCAAGAAGGTGGAGCAGCTTACACGACAGGCTATTGATGACGTAACCCCGGATTATTGGCGAAAATGCACTGAACACACGCGACAGATTGAAGCAGATTACAGAGATAAAGACACAGCCTTTGAACACTTGTTTGAATCCTTTACCATTACAATTTCACAGTCAGACACCAGTAGTGAGGAGTCTAATGAAAGTAACAACGAAAACCAATCATTATAATCTTTATGTTTAACGTACATTTTATATGTAACATTTTAATTACATGTAACATTATAATTACATGTAACATTATAATTACATGTAACATTATAACATGGCTTACTTTAATATGCCTGCCAATGACCAAATGTATTTATAACAAATAAATACTCTGCATAAAAATAATAATTTATTTTTAAATAAAGTAATATCTAATTTTATTTGTGCATTCCTACCTGTGACCATGGTATTTATAACATACCGGTATATGCATTGTATATATAATTAAATCAAAGGGGTGGTGGCACTCGTTACAGACAGCTCTCCCATTAATATGGACATTCTTCACTGAGGCAAGTGTATTTATAACCAATGAGATATATAGTCTATAAAATATAATATTGAGTGGGTTTAATCCGAGCGTCACCCCCACTGACCATTATAGGCAGGTTATTTACCTCCGCCTGCGAAAGCGGCGAGATGTTATGTTTTCACCTCTGTTTGTCGGTGTATCTGTCTGTGTAATTGTGTACAAGATATCTCAAAAACCTATCAACCTATCTTCCTGGAATTTGGTGGGTACTCACCTGGGAAGAAGTGATTAAGTTATGGAGCCGATCGGTAGAGCGCATACCATCGTCAGGTAGGCTATCTCGTAAAGTTATGAACCGATCTTCACGAAATTTGGTGGACAGCTAGGATATGCACCAAGGACGATTTGCTTCCTTAGAGTTTTGATCAACGTAGGCAGAGGTATGCGATCTATGAGCTCTTTAGTTATAGCATATAATTATATATATATTAGTATGAACTAATCAGACTTTGAATTGCATGTTTTATGAGTCTAATATGCTTGCATAATGGCACTGTATAAACAAAATATTTGTTTATTTGACAGGATATATTTCTTGTCAGTGTAGCCTATGTTAGTCCAATACATACTTCATTCACACACTATCAATTATTAGTTCCATTCGAGAGTGTGTGTGTGTGTGTGTGTACAATACTATAACGAAGACAGGTGGAGGGGGTATCAGAGACCTTGCATGTTCAAATGAGTGGGCAGGTTTATGATGGCGACATTGGTGGTTGGGGGGGGGGGGGGGGGACGTTAAACAAGTGTAAAGGGTGGTTGGCAGCAGTGTTACAATTTTCCCTGGCCCATCTGTATTTTACGTTAGGGAAGTGGTAATGTAGTACTACCAAGATCCAGACGGCACCAGCAAATAGACTTTAGGTCACCTCTACTAGTCTCGGTAGCCTCACTGGGGTCAGCCAACCCCACAGCTGTCTCCGGACCAGTGTCATCTAGTAGTGCATCATGGGATGGCCCGCACTCAGGGCTGTCGGTCCCCGCATCCACTAAATCATCCACCTGTTGTGCCAAATGTGCCACTGATTGGGTCACTGCACCAACAGGGTAGATAGTCCATGTTATCTTCTTCCAAACAACCACCACCAGGGGGCACAAAAGCAGCTTCAGCGACGACTGTAGGAGGCGGGAAAACTACATCCCCTGCCAACTCAGTCCTGAGCAAAAAGTCCACCCCCTCAACTGGCAGAGTGTCCACCATGGCCACCTTACCCTCGGCGGTCAAAAGTGGGCACTCTAGGGTCACAGGGACTAAATCATAGAATTGTTCACTGTTGATTCCCCTGCACATTACAAACTCTCCCGTGCTAATAGGTCCCCCTGTCAGGTTGCGACACATGGATTGTTGCGCACTAGTATCCCTAAACACCTTGACAGGGTATTTCTGCTCCCCAACCCGTACTACTACATCATGTATGAATGGCCGACACCAATCAGGGGAAATCTGGTTATGCTCAGGTGGTGATGCCATCTGGGGCGGCAAAGTGCTTACTACCATGCTTCGCACTGGCCAACACTGCCCCCCAAACTCACCAGTACCTGGCTTGCCTTTCGCAGGCACCTCCACTAGTGTCGCCACCAACTGGACAGCCTTGGGTTCCTGGGTAGCCTTCCATTTAGCACACTGAGGTTTAATATGACCCACTTGCTTGCAAAAATAACATCTCACTTGCGTAGAAGCTCGCTGGTTGTCAGCCTTGGTATAATGTTGTGTCTTATTTGTGTTAACTTTGGGTGATGATGGGCGAGCTGATACTGTGGCTGCTTGGTGCACAGGCCGGTCTCTCCTGTCACCAATGCTCCACATGCACGTGCCACGCTGGGCTAGTGCAAAGTCATCAGCGCAAACTGCTGCTTCCCTTATTGAATTAAACCGCTTTTCTTTTAATTTTGCCCCAATGTCCTTTTCAACTATGCTTGTAAACTGCTCCATCAGCCAAACCTCACACGCCGCCTCCAAAGTATCAGCTGACTCTGAGTGCAGCCACTTAGCTAGAGTATCGCGCAGGTACCTGGCACATTCCACAGGCGAGTCCCCTTGCCGCTTCCGAGCCCCCCTGAAAGCCAACCTGTAGGCCTCAGGATGCAGCTCGTAGGCTTTTAACACAGCCTCTTTAAGTACATCATACTCTAACTCCTGCACTTCTAGGCGATCATATGCATCAAGAGCCTTGCCTTTCAAGACATTAGACACCAACACTGCCCAGCGTTGCCTCGGCCACTGATACTCGTGGGCCTTGTTCTCAAAACGTAAGAACCACTCTGTGACCTCAAGTTCATCGAAGGCCGGCACGAGTTTCAGCCATCGAGACAACAGCACCTCTTCTGCCTCCTCTTTAGATGCATGCCCAGCATTATTCCCTTGTCGTCTTTGCCCACTAGTTTCCAACTTCGACTTCTCCAAATCTGCCTGTATTCTCTTCTCCTCTAGCTTTCTGTCTATCTCCATCTTCCTCAACTCAATCTCTCTATCCTTCTCTCTTTGTCTCTCTTCCATCTCCATTCTCTTTAGTTGGAGCTCCACCTCTGGACTCCTTCTCGACCCTATTGGGGTTATAGGAGGAAACTGGGCGAAAGGGGGAACATTGTGCTGAGCAGCCACCGTATGAGTGGCAGTGAAATGCTGGGGTGTGGCCCACGATTCATGGCGGGAAGAAGGAAGATACTGGGGATTACTAGCATAACTTGAAACAAATGTACTGGCCATAGGGGCATAAACATAGCCCTGTGAACATGAAGGGGCCATACTGATAGGGTTAAATGCTGATGGTGGAGGCGTGGTGGCAGGTGCTGTGGTAATAGTAGGAAACTGCCTAAATACAATATCACCCTGCTCTGGGAGTTGTTGCTCCACTCCAGTCCCCAGTAGAATGGTAGCTAGCCTGACTGATAGGACGCTGTGGCACACGCTGGATGGTGCCATCATCCACAACACAAGTACTAGCTTCCTGAAGACCATTATGCTGTGCAACTAACTTACACACCTCTTGAACTAACTCTGCCTTAGCCATATCACTGCACCTCCAACCATACATCTCCAGCACACGTCTTAATTCATCACTACGCCTGCCAGCAACCTCTTCTTGACTAGTTTGGGTTCTAATAAACTGCCAAACGTCCTCCCTCCCCACAATATGAACAAGAATGTAATGAACATGCGACATCTTAGCAATAGTTGTGGACACGGGTTAATGATATAAGAGTACTATGTCCGTAGACTTTCAACTGCAAGAAAAAATAGTGAACAATCTAAATATAATTGCTTCACACCACAAGAACTCTATACTATCACACTATCCTGGCCTGAGGTCGCCACTGTTACGAGGGGCGCCAGGGAAACAGATGCTCAAATAGCCTAGCCCACCGTACTGCACTACCCTGCAACAGACACGCTCTTAATATCTGACTCAAACACCAAGACACGCAGGTTCTCTAGGAAAAGTGGTTATCTTCCTCTATGCTCTATTAAAGCAGTAACACAAGGAGATACAAAAATATCTAGTCTCCGAGTCTGGTCAATAGTGCGTGTATTATGCAAGAGAAATTCTTAGGTTATTCTAAACTGCACAAATATTACCTAACTATACTACTACTAGACTCCCAGAACAATCTATATCATGCCCAATCGCTTAACCCATCCAGCCCCGGCTAGTTTTGTAATGTTTGTTCACCAGAACCTGGCCGGTTTTCAAAAAATTGTTTTATTCCAGAAACAATAGCGAATGGGTTAGGAATGAAGGAAAAACCACGAAAAACCGCTCAAAAAGCTTAAAGAATGGTCCTACAGAGCCCCCGAAAACGTATTTTACAAGAGTAAAAAATTGAAGGCAATTACCCCAAAAAAACAGGTTATTGCGCGCTCACGCGCACGCACATGGACTTTGAGAGTTTTCAACTATCGGCACGGTTGCGTGGGATACGTACACAGTTCCCATACAAATCTGAGCCCTCTTGAGTGGCTACACCTGAGGTTACGGTCGGTGCAATTAGGGTGACGCGCCAGGCGCGTCTCTGGGGCTGTGCGTTACATACATCGCCGACGCGTCAGACGCGTCGCTGGGGCTGTACGGGTTAAGAATTGAGAACAATATAGAGCAAAACCATGGAAAGTCCAGTGCAATAAACCTCTGTGCCAAGCCTATTATCCCTAGCCTGTGTCCTAATAATACACCGAGTGGCTCTCTCCAGCACAGCACGGCGGTGGTGTTGTAAGGGATAAATAACTTTAATAACTTATTTCTTACAACATCATCTGGGGTTAGCTCAATACACCTGAGTGCAATGGGGACACCACACCTGCTAACGGTCTCCACCCCTTTGTCCCGAACTGCACCAGATGTATTGTTGCTAAAAACTACACAAGGCACAAGGGTTGATATCCTAGTAGGATGGAGATTAACTGCCACTCCTAAAGGGTTAAATAAGGCCTGAGTTGGAGGATGCTGTGTGGTGGAAGGAAAAACAAAGTAGCCTATTATGGCAGAATACAGGCCTCCTCACCACCCAATAACCTCGGTCTTCAAGGGCTCAACAAATGCTGGATAAACAGGCCAATCCCCAAAGTACTAGAGATATCAACCAGGTATAATATGCACATAAAAAATTATAATGATGAATAACAATGCAGCAAAATATAGGAAAATAATTAGAAGGAAAAAGGTGGAAGCTTATAGACTAGATTTGCCAGAGAGAGGAATGCAGTCTAAACTAAATATACTCTAATAATTAAACCACTAAGATTAAAACAAAAACAAAGTGCTTGACATGACTCCAGCCCTGCAATGCTTCGATCAAATAAGAAACAAAAGTGGAAAATGTGGTATTTAAAGGAAACTAAAGAAGCAAGCCTAACAGCATCAGACAGTTGATGTTGTCAGAGAGAAGTGAGAGCTCCAAGCGTCACTAGATTGCATAATAATATTAGGCACTTGTGCTCTCATTAACCCGTAAACGGCAGCAAAGCTCATAAGAGGTTTTACTGGGCGACGGCGGCAAAGCTCTTAAGAGGGAGGCCTAAACAAAAACTTTAAATGGCCCCAGTAGCACTAAACAATTTTTTTTTTTCCTATACCTCATATCACTCCTCCACATCCCCTCCTTCCCCCTTTTCCCCTCCCCCTTCAATTATCACCTATTTTCCCTGTTATTTCCTAATTCGTTGGTATATTTTTGTGCTAATATTAGCAAAATGTGTGGAGGATGTGCTTACGTGCCTAGCGAGTGTGTTATACAACCGAGTGTGTGAATGAGTAGGCTCAGTGTGGCTTGAGGCCTCGTGGAGGGAGGGGTTGCCTCAATGTTCTCCATAATTCATGAATGGGCTGGTCCATCTATATTCGCGATTTTGACCAGAAAAATTATATTTTCACTTGTTTTATTGTTGTTACAGGTTACTATCTTCATAGTGAAGGTAAAATAGGCTCATATGAATAAGTAATAACGATATTTATCGTAAAATGACGATTATAGGCCTGAATTGACCCAATATGCTCGCCCATGGGCAGCTAGTTCAATACCCCCCCCCCTCCCCGTTGCCGGGTTAACAATACAGGAGTAATTAATAAAACATCAAGACAACATTGTGTAAACTTATGATAAACGAAAACAATCCCACACTGGGATTAAGTAAACTAAATGATTATTGAAGCACTCTCGTGGCAACAATTGAGACAGCTACTGTAGACTCTCGACAAAGTATTGCATAAGATGGTGCAATCATGACGTCACCACTGGACATGAAAGATACAAGGGAGATAGAGAGAGAGAAAACAGGGCTCTCCTTCAATATAACAAAGGCTATGTAAATTATAACTCACTCACAACTGACATAGGTTACAAAACTCAGTTGGGAGTGACAATATATATATATATATATATATATATATATATATATATATATATATATATATATATATTATATCACCTACGAAGTCTTGCGGTTACTTCATTAATCAATTAGGAAAATTAATCGGTTTAAATTTTTGGTAGATACAAATAGAACGAAGCCTACAATATAATTGTGCTTCATTGCATAAAATAAGTTATGAATCTGTTTATTATCAGAGTGAAGCCTAACGAATCTCCGGTACCATTTTTTCACTTTGGAAACCTGGTTGAAGCTCCGACCTCGTTCATACGAGACAGACCATGCTTCAATCAGAGGTTATATAAGGCACTTAGAATCGCCCTACTGCGTGTTCTACAAGGCGACTATTATGGGGAATGGGGGTTAATTTTAGACACCAATCGAACAGGGCTATACCCAGGAGAAGCTGTGGGCATTTGATAAGGAATCGCTGGAACTCCTGTTTCATTTGCTTGGCCTCTCTTACTGATTCCCTTTGTGCCTCATTTACACTGAGAGTAGTCCAGCATGCTCTAACAAACCCCTCCTCCTCCTATCTACTTCACTACACTTAACATGCACACCACACTTCCTCCTTCATAATTATTAGAATAACAAATTATGAAAACAGGCCCAGCCTCGGAGTCCCCAGGGGGGGAGGACCATACATACCCCCATACATGTCCGACCTTCCCCTGACGACCCCTCTAAATACTCTGGACCACGGCCTGTCACTCTTACTATCAACTTTTGCAATATTTGAGGCCTTTCCTCTAATTTTCACTCTATCGAACACCATCTCTCCTCCTCCAAACCTGATCTTCTTTTCCTCACTGAAACTCAGCTGTCTGAAGCAAATGCCAGCAGCCCCTTCTCTGTATCCTCCTACTTTCTCTATCCTAGTTTCAAAGCCAGAAGCGGATGTTGTGCATACGTGCACAACAAACTCACTTGCTCTCGTGTTCCCGATTTCGACTGCTCTGAATTCTCAACTTTATGGCTCAAACTATCCTGTCATTCTCATACTAAATATTTCTTTGCTGTCTATTTTTCCCCTAACTCTACCGACTTTCCCAAATTCTTCGCTATCTAAACTCTAAAGTTGAAAACATTCTATCTATCTCTCCCTTCTCTGAAATCTCCATCTTAGGAGATTTCAACGTTCACCACCGCCAATGGCTCTCCTCTCACCCTACTGACCAACCTGGTGAACACGCCTACGTCATTTCTATCATAAATGACCTAGAGCAGCTGGTCCAGCAACCCACCCATATCCCAGATCGCTTCGGAGATCGGCCCAGCATTCTTGACTTATTTCTGACTTCTAACCCTTCTTCTTATACTGTCAATCTTTTCTCTCCTTTGGGCTCCTCCGACCATAAACTTATCTCCGTCACCTGTCCTATCTCTTCAGTACGGCCATCTGATCCTCCCAGCCGGCGGCGGTTGTGGCAATTTGGCGCTGCAAACTGGGAGGTTATCCGGCAGTACTTCTTTGATTTCCCATAGAATGACTTCTGCTTCCGTGGCCGAGGACCCTCGGAGAGTGCTGAATGCATTACCGAGGTAATCCTATCGGGCATGGAAGCGTACATTCCATTTTCTTTCTCTCAGTCTATTGCAAAAAAATCTTGGTTTACTCACGCTTGTTCTACTGCTGTCCACAACAAGGAGGAAGCATTCAAACAGTACCGACGCCTTAAAACTAAAGAATCTCATTCTTCCTATGTTTCCGCCCGGAATCAAGCCAAATCTGTTCTTCGACTTGCCAAGCACTCTTTCATCAATAATAGATGCACTGAACTATCCAACTCTAGCTCTTCCCAAGCGTTCTGGCATCTAGCCAAAAACCTCTCCAACAACTTTTCTTCCTCATCTTTCCCTCCCCTTTTCCACTCTGATGGCACAACCATCACTTCTTCCTCTGACAAAGCTGAACTCTTTGCTCAAACTTTTGCCAAAAACTCTACCTTGGATGATTCCGGTGCTATTCCTCCCTCTCCACCCCCCTCTCTCCTACTCATGCCTAATATCCTAATCTCTTCTAAAGATATACTTTCTACTCTCTCTGGGCTTAATACTAAGAAGGCGTACGGTCCGGACGGTGTTCCTCCTGTTGTACTTAAAAACTGTGCTTCCATGCTGACCCCCTGCCTAGGCAAACTCTTTCGTCTCTGTCTCTCCTCTAACGTCTTTCCTTCTTGCTGGAAGTTTGCTCTCATTCAACCTCTCCCAAAGAAGGGGGACCGCTCTCAACCCTCCAACTACCGTCCAATTGCTCTCATCTCTTGCATCTCTAAAGTTTTTGAAACTATTCTTGCTTCCAAATTTCTTAAGCATTTCTCTTCTCATAATCTGCTCTCAGATCGCCAGTATGGCTTCCTTAAGGGTCGCTCTACTTGTTATCTTCTTTCATATCTTACTAATTATTGGTCATCCAACTTTCGGGACTTCGGTGAGACTTTTTTCTGTTGCACTAGACATATCAAAGGCCTTCGATAGAGTCTAGCAATAAATCTTTAATTTCCAAACTGCCTTCCTTTGGTTTCTGTCCCTCCATCTGTGCCTTTGTCACTAATTTCCTTCCTGGCCGTTCCATAGCTGCGGTTGTGGACGGCCATCGCTCATTTCCTCATCCTATCAACTCCGGTGTTCCTCAGGGTTCTGTCCTATCTCCTATTATCTTTCTAATTTTCATAAATGATCTTCTCAACTGTACATCCAGTCCCATCCATTCATATGCAGACGACTCTACTTTACACCACTCAATTAGTTTTCCAGAACGCCACAACCAGCAGTCCCTCAAAAGTAAAAGTAATGAAACCATAAAATGCTTATCTTCTGATCTAGCTACTATTTCCAATTGCGTAGAGAAAACCTTGTTGCATTTAATGCTTCCAAAACTCAATTTATCCATCTTAATATTACTACCCATCACGAACCTCCAGAGGACTATCCCTTATTCTTCAACAACACAAAAATCAACCCTTCATTTTCCCTCAATGTTCTCGGTGTCTCTTTTTCTTCTGCTCTCACTTGGAAAGACCATAATACCAGTCTCACTAAGGCAGCCTCCCAGAAGCTGGGTTTGCTCAACCACCTCAAGGGGTTCTTTACCCCTGTGCAGCTTCTTGCTCTGTACAGGGGCACAGTGTGTCCTTGTATTGAGTATTGTTCACATGTGTGGGGAGGATCCTCTTTCACCGCACTCCTAGATAAAGTAGAAAGGGGAGCCTTTCGTATTATTAACCTGGCAGCTGCGGGGAGACTCTTAAGAGGTTTTACTGGACGACAGCATGGACAATCATAGGCCTAAAAAAAAAGGTAAAAGGCCCCAGTAGCACTTGATTTTTTTTGTTTTCCATACCTCATATCACTTCTCCACATCTGTCAAAGTCACCTCCTTTCCCCCCCCCCCCCTTCAATTATCACCTATTTTTCCCGTTATTCCCTTATTCATTGGTAAATTGTCTTGCTAAAGTCTGCAAGCCGGTTGCAGGGTGTGGTTATGTGACTAGCGAGTGTGTTGGGTAAGATAGAGGGTGGGGTGAGTGACTCAGTCATGCTTCAGACCTCGCGAGAGGTGGGGTTGCCTCGCTCTGCACCACATTTCATGGATGGACCGCTCCGTATTTATTCACGATTTTGACCATCTAAACACTATTCCCACTTGTTTTATTTTTGTCACATGTTCCTATCTTCATATTAAACCTAAAATAAGCGCATATGGAGAAGTAGTAATTATATATATGGTAAATTAACAATTTTAGTGAGGAATGAATCTAAATACCTACGCACAGGGGTATAGTGTATAGTACATGGGCTGCGCAGCCTAGAGGTTAACTCCCGTCCACTCACACACTCTCTGCAATCTCTCTCTCTTCGCCGCAATGTTGCATCTCTCAATATTCTATCGCTACTACAATAATCAGTGTTCCTCAGAGCTTTCCCAGTGTACTGTATACCACCTCCTCAACGTAGGGTACGTAGTACCCGCCTTGCAACACAATCCCACCACTACTCTGTGCAACTCTCCAACCCAAGAGTGAAACGCTATTCTCAGACTTTCTTCTATTTAACTGCTGAGCTCTGGAACTCTCTCCCAGAATCAGTCTTTCCCTCTTCCTATGACTTAAATTGCTTCAAACTCCGTGTGTCCAGGCATTTTAGCTCGAACGTCCCTTGATTTCGGCCCTGTCACTCTTTGAAATCTGGGGGAGGCACTCGCTGCAGGCAGTTATGCCTTTTGTCTCCCTCATTCACATGGAAAACAAATATCTATATATACATATATATACAGTATATAATTATATATATATATATATATATATATATATATATATATATATATATTATATAGTATATATATATATATATATATATATATATATATATATATATATATACATATATATATATATATATATATATAATTATACACAAAGAGAAGCAAATACATTCAACAAAGGAAAATCAATAAAGTCAACAGAGAGGAAGAATCGGTGAAAAATAAATATGAAAATCAACAGATGGTAGGACAGACAGTCAACAATGAGAAAGATAGAAATTCAAAAAAATGGAAAGACAGAAAATCAGGAAAGTGAGTGTGAAAATGATAACATAGAAAGGAGAGGAAGCTAACCATATATAAATCAATAGAGGGAATATGAAAATGCTAACATAGAGAAGAAGAGAAAGTAAACAATGTGAACGTTAACACAGAGAAGTCGAGAACAATAACAGAAATAGAGAAGTAAAGTTAACAGACACAAGGAGAGTCAGTAGAGAGAAGACGAGAAAGTCAGTAAAGAGGAAAGACAGTCAATAGAGAGAAGGAGAAAAAAGGTAAGAAGGAGAGAAAATCAGTAAAGAGAAGGAGATAATGTCCGTAGAGAGAGAGAGAGAGAGAGAGAGAGAGAGAGAGAGAGAGAGAGAGAGAGAGAGAGAAAGTCAATAGAGAGAGAGAGTCAATAGAGACTGAGAGAAAGTCAATAGCGAGAGGAAAGGGTCAGTAAAGAAAAAGATAAAACAATATTAGAAAGTCAGTAGAGAGAAAGAGAAAGTCGATAGAGAGAAAGAGAGAAATTCAATAGAGAGGAGATAAATTCAATAGAGAGAGAGAGGGAAGGTCAATAGAGAGAGAGAGAGAGAAAGTCAATAGAGAGATGAGTGAAAGTCTAAATAGAGAGAGAAAGTCAAGAGAGAGAGAAAGAGAGACAGTCAAGGGAGAGAAAGAGAGAAAGTCAAGGGAGAGAAAGTCAAGGGAGAGAGAAAGTCAATAGAAAAAAAGAGAAAGTCAAGGGAGAGAGAAAGAGAGAAAGTCAAAACATTGAGGAGAGATAGAGAGAGAGAGTGAATAGTGAATAAAATCAACACCATTCACAAACATGTACACATACCGAGTTATCCCTTTCAGGAGCATGACGTCTTTTGATAGTTTATTCTGGCTATCATTAGACGATTGTGTTCAGTTTAGGAAGAACTTGTGGGAACTAAACAGTTCAATAAGATAGTATTCACCCCTTTGACACCTAGATATACTTCCTAAATGGCATAACATCTTCGAATTATAGCCAGAATAAACTGTCATAATGCGTCATAATCTTCAAAGGGTTAAGCTATTTATGATATTTGTTGGTCTATCTATTTAGTCAATCATTTACTTTTTAGTTTCCTCTCTAGGTTTCCATCAAGCTTTAAAAATACACCCCCTAGACCCCATTTTAAGAACAAATTATAAATTTGTAGATAGAAAAATGTCTCGGTCAAAGTCCGGATCAACTTAAATTACATGCTTAACCCTTGCCTATCGGGGCCCGACTTAAGTCTGTATCTAAAAATCTGGACTATGTGGCGGGACCTGACTTAAGTCTGTCTGCAATTTTTGAGCAAGAATGGCTCTGAGAGAGAGACGAGCGACGGGAGGAGCGTAGGTTACCTCATGACCGCTCGGCACGGACCCTGCGCGCCTACTGACATCTACTTGACTGCATCACCGTTGATTCATTTAAACTCCGCCTAGACAAATATCTCGCATCAAACCCGCGACTGACTGCGTTTGTAAATGAATAACTTTATTTTATCCCCCCCTCAGTTACTAACCCATCTGTCCCCTACTAACTTCCTAATCCTGCCACGGACATTAGTTCCAGGGCAGTAATTCCCTTTCCAATGTTCCCTTACCCACTCTAAACCACTGTTTGGACACTTGATCTTCAGTGTTTTGGAGGACAAGCAACCAAGAAGGGTCACTAGATATGTTGTTGCTTGATTTCCTTTGTACTCCACACACATCCACCCTCCCTACCTCGCCACACAGGGAATTATGTGAGGAAATTGCCGTATTTTAGGGTTTTTTCACTCGTGTTGCACGATCGTTGCAAGAGAACGCGTGGTCGTAGAAGGATGGTTCTGGTGTCATTGGAAAGCTCAATTTACGCCCTTTCAGGGATACATAATTGTATTACACTCTGGCTCTTATTTATGCATGAAAAAAAGCACGGAAACAAGGCCATTTAGGGTAAAAAAAAAAACGCTTGGCGGGTAGTGGAAAAAAACTAACGGGCCCACTCGTAATGTGTTAATATCACTCGCCAGGACAAAATCGACACCTAAATGACACGAAAACTCTTAATATTGACAAAGAATTGGGGCGAAAGGTCTTAATATCGTCAAACTGATGGACCGTAGGTCTTAAAATCTGAAAACTAATGGGATTAAACATGAAAGAGAAATACAAAACAAATTCTTCCCCTTAACCCCTTGAGAACCATGCCGTCTTTTACCTTTGATTCTGGGTGAAATTCGATGCTTTTATGCATTTTAAGAAGGACCTATGTTACTAAAGGGGCTATCACACTTGCCAATATTTCCGTGGTCTCCACGATTTCCCTGGTTTCTGGTCTATTTTCCGTGGTCTTGCCGACAATCCACGCTTTCCGAGCAAGTTGGGAGATCTTCGTCCATCCACGGAAATTTTCGGGCATGAATTAGTAGGTTATGTCATGGAAATACATTTCTTATGTATAAATATATAGTAATATATTTATATTCCATATAATTATTAAACTAGATCAATTTTAATATATCTAATGATAATGTGATAGGTGATATTCGAACCTTACGAGCTATAAAATATCACATGGAACATATAAAATCGTACATATAAACAAGCAAGGGAAGAAATACCGTCACTGCTTATTTTGAATGTGTAATGCGTAAAGCTTGGCTAGAGTCAGTCAGCCTTTACTCTCGCTTACTTTTGCGTTTATAAATTCTTTATTTCGCTTGCGTTTACTATATTTTAATATATCTAATGATAATGTGATAGGTGATATTCGAACCTTAAGAGCTATATAATATCACATGGAACATAATTATAATATCGTACATATAAACAAGCATTTCTTTATCTCGCTTGCGTTTACTTTATGATATATACGTTATTATTGTGTTTCCTGTGATTTATGATATATACGTTATTATTGTGTTTCCTGTGATTTATGATATATACGTTATTATTGTGTTTCCTGTGATTTATGATATATACGTTATTATTGTGTTTCCTGTGATTTATGATATATACGTTATTATTGTGTTTCCTGTGATTTATGATATATACGTTATTATTGTGTTTCCTGTGATTTATGATATATACGTTATTATTGTGTTTCCTGTGATTTATGATATATACGTTATTATTGTGTTTCCTGTGATTTATGATATATACGTTATTATTGTGTTTCCTGTGATTTATGATATATACGTTATTATTGTGTTTCCTGTGATTTATGATTTATACGTTATTATTGTGTTTCCTGTGATTTATGATATATACGTTATTATTGTGTTTCCTGTGATTTATGATATATACATTATTATTGTGTTTCCTGTGATTTATGATATATACGTTATTATTGTGTTTCCTGTGATTTATGATATATACGTTATTATTGTGTTTCCTGTGATTTATGATATATACGTTATTATTGTGTTTCCTGTGATTTTTAATAGCTCTTTATATTCGGATAGGACTGTAATTTATTAAGTAATCGTTAAAATTACATAAGCATATCTAGTTTCTATCTATCTATCTATTGCCTGACGCCGTGATCCCCGAAGGGGTGGCCACGAACGAACCGCCCCCATGCACCTCTGTCCCCAGTCAGTCGACGCCCCTCCCCCCAACCAGCACCGCCTTCGTTCATGTACTTCCTCACTCCATCCTTTCACCTCTCATTCGGTCTACCTCTCCCTCTCTGTCCCTCCACCTCGCTCTCGTACACCCTCTTAGTCATTCTCTGGCTTTCCATACGTTCCATATGACCGAACCATCTCAAGTTGTTCCTTTTCACACTTTCCAGCACATCTACCTCCACACCACACCTCCTTCTTACTTCCTCATTAGTCTGTCTATCCCTCCATGTAACTCCGCACGCACTTCTTAAGTAATTCATTTCCACTGCTCTCACTCTTGGTCTGAGTCTCTCAACCAACGTCCAATACAGCTGACAAATAAATTAACAGGGTACTGATAAAATAGCTAATCACGAGCGTGCTGCTGCTTCCACTGACTAGCACTTTTACCAACAGACGTGGATTCAGATCGCTTGTTTTAGACAATAACGAGCAATGTAGCCACACTTACCATGTTTTTTTATATATGCTCAGCTTAATAATTGGGATTGAGATTTATTAATAGCATGACGGGAAGCCAGAACGGCCGAAATAAGACGAATTAATTTCGAAGTGAGAACGAAAGTGTACGTATAATTAAATTTTCGTTGATTATCTAGGTGCATGTGTGATAGGGAAACCACAGTATTGTCGTCTAAACTATGAACGAAGATCCAGAAACCACGAAAAAATACCCAAGTGTGATAACCCCTTAAGAGGGATGACTGGGATCATATTTAACCAGATGAATCGGAGAAAGGGGATTATAAGCTACAGAGAATGGTCGAGTCCGTCAGCAGGTCTAACATCAACCCTTCCATCAAGATGGCTTGCTGAAAACGCTTGGTTAAGGGGAGGTGTCTGTTTGTTTTTCTGGCCCCCATTCTCCCTCATGCTTATCCCCATTAGTTTTTGAGATATTAAGACATTCGGCCCATTAGTATGGCGATATTAGGACTTTTCGCCCCATTTTGTTGTCAATTTTAAGACATTTCGTGCCATTTAGGTGTCGATTTTTTCTTAGCTAGCGATAGCGAGGCTGTTATATAATAGGGAAAATGTACACTTTTATCTAGAAGAGGGATCTTGGAGGATGTGTTTTTTAAGCATGGCGGAGGTCAAGGGAGAAAACTTAAACACTAATAAATAAATAAGTATATATATATTCAATAAGCACTTCCCCCTGAATACAATAAGTATATATATATTCAATAAGCACTTCCCCCTGAATACAATAAGTATATATATACTCAATAAGCACTTCCCCCTGAATACAATAAGTATATATATACTCAATAAGCACTTCCCCCTGAATACAATAAGTATATATATACTCAATAAGCACTTCCCCCTGAATACAATAAGTATATATATACTCAATAAGCACTTCCCCCTGAATACAATAAGTATATATATATTCAATAAGCACTTCCCCCTGAATACAATAACCTTGATGGAGTTCTAGGGAGGAAATATAATACACAATATATAATAAATAAATCTACCAATAAATACACCTTCCACCCTTAACCCTTTCGCTACCATGACGTTATATCCTCATATTCTGGTTACCAGTAGACAATTTTTTTTAGCATATAATCTACCTCTAGGACTCAAAGTGAATGCAACAATCTCAATAAACTCCCTGCTTAAACTGTGTAAACTAATGTATTTTTAGCCAGAATTAAAAGGAAAAAGGCGGCATGGTGCTGATGGAGTTATGGGGAGGTTATTCCATTCATTTTGTATTATGTTATTAGTTTTTCTTTTCTTCTAGTTTTTTGTACATCATTATTTTGTCGATAGGAAAATGTCCCGCCCGAATTCTTCTTAAAATTGCAAACTCTCTATCGCTCGCCAGGAAACAAATCGACAACTAAATGGCACGAAAGGTCCTAATATTGACAAAGAAATGGGGTGAAACGAGTGAAAATCGCCAAACTAATGGAACGAACGTATTAACATCTGCAAACTAGTGAGGTTAGAAATGAAGGAGAAAGAAGGTTATAAAAACCAAGTATCTCCCCTTAAAGCTTAAAGCTGCTGTGGCCGTTACTGCAGACCTCCTTGTAAGAGAATAACACCACAAGTATTGTCTGGGATATTGAATACCTTAGTTAGTCCTTCCCCATAATGGAACTTCTATATACAACATTATATATATATATATATATATATATATATATATATATATATATATATATATATATATATATATATATATATGTGTGAGTGTGTATTGTAAGATAATTATAAAGTGGTTTAAGTCTTTACCCTAATATGCAGAATTAATTTCCAGCAGGGCGGCGTGTGATCTATGCATAATAAATCCGATATTTGCATAATTGTGCCTTCTGAGCTCAACTGCTTCGGGCGAAAAATGTGTGCAAATGCTGTATATTTAAAATTTGGAATTGGGTTCTCAATTTCAGAACACTAATTAAGTAAGTCATGAGACATAGGTAAATTTGATTGAATTATTGCCTTAATACATAATTCATTACGTGATAATATACAACGAAAGTTTTACAATAGTGGCCACTCAATACATATTAAAGATAATTATATGTGTGTGTGTGTCTGTGTGTGTGTGTGTGAGTGTGTGTTAGTTATCCTAAATGTAGTAGTTGTCTAAGTGTCTCTGTGTGTATGTACAGTCAACTCGTTTAAAGTGTCTCAGGAATTGTAGTATTATTATTATTTGTTTTTAGATTGGTCTATGAAACAGTATTGCATATATTATTCTTGATTCCGGGTGGATGGGACTCGTTAGCCTTGGTCGGCAACTCATCTAGGGGAGACAACCTTATACAAATCCGGGTGGATGGGACTCGTCAGCCTTGGTTGGCAACCTGTCTAGGGGAGTAAACCTGATACAAATCCATACTGCTTACCTAAGGGTAAGGCAGGTTAGTGGATGGATTAGCCGAACACCACTGTAAAAAAAATAGTGCTAACAAGATACACAGAGGTCCTTGGAGTCGGACGGATCCTAAATTGAGTGGTCAATCCTGTAAGTCCTTCACTAAACTGGCTCGGGTTGTCCCTCTCACAGGGAATAGGTCCGCTTGGGGGCATTCTGTGTATGGCCACCCTCGTAAGGGGAGTAAGGCGTCCGGCAAGAGATAGATAGATAGATTCTTGATTCGTTTCTTTTCCATTTTATGTATTTTTTTTTTTGTTATGTGATTGAGAGAGGCAAAAGGCAGAACTGCCTATAGCGAGTGCCTCCCCCATAGTACTGTACTGTGGACGTCTATTTATTTTTATTCTAGCAGCTATTAGACTATTTTATCAGTTCAAAAACGGCCTCCAGCATTTATTAGGCTTCAAACTTCACTTAACCCGTTTTACTACCACATATCCTTCTTAAACTGCACAAAATCGTTTAAATATGGCCATAATTAAATTAAAAAAACGTCGTTGGTACAGAAGGTGTTATAAGCTTCAAATAAACCTATATATAATTATGAGACTGTGCTGAGAAAACGGGGAAAGGCAAGCACGCAAATACTTACATAAATTGGTATATAATTACAGTGATAAACGGTACTGGGGCTTGTAGGGTTACTCAAAATCGGTTATCAATCACAAACCGTAACATTATGGGGAGATTTTCACGTCAGAGGTATTTTTCTGGCCCCCTTCCTCCCACATGCTTAGCCCCAATTGTTTTGAGATTTTAAGATATTCCGGCCGGGTCAATGTTCTACCGAAAAATGTACACATATATATCGACTGGGGGTCTTGGGGATATCGTTTTAAGTTTGATGGAGGTCTAGGGAGCAAACATTTAAAACCTTCCCTGGAGGTTGAGCGAACCCTACTCGGAGATAGTTTAGTATAAAATGTGTTAGTAATATAATGTATAATGTTAGTAGTATAAATATATGATAAATATTTGTATTCCTAATACAAATAAGATAACAACAAATATTCACCGGGTATGTTACACACGGCTTCCGTTAGGTAGCAATGCTGTTGAAGAAAAATGTAAAGAATATGGATCAAATCCAGTCAAAGAGTAAATATATGCATGTAATGTGAAGCCAATTATTTGTGAATCTTGATTATTTTCCATTTTACGAGCTCCCCATTAATAATGATTGTATATGCAATTTATTCTGTTTTTAAGGGGGGATTGGCATATTTATTGGCTTAATTATTTATTTGTTTTATTATTATTTTAGTTTCCTCCCTAGACCTCCATCAAGCTTTAACCTAAGAAGTGTGCAGGGGGGGTACTGAACACCATGCCCTGGTGCGCAGGTATTTAGGCTGTTTTCTTCAATCAAATTGTCATCGTTCCATAAATATCATTAATACTTATCCATATGCGCCTATTTTACGTTGATTATAAAGGTATTAATCTGTTAGAGCAATAAAACAACTGGAAACAGCGTTTGGATGGTCAAAATCGGCGATAGAGGCCGGGAGTTACATAACATATGGCTGAGGCAGCCTGTCAGCCAGCCAGCCTTCACGCCGGCTGGAGCGAGATTGTCGCGCAGTTCCCTCTCTCTCTCTCTCTCTCACTCGCTATGTAGCACATACAAGCACAGCTTGCTTATGAATTGCTATTGATAGCACAAAATATATCGACGAAATAGGGGAATAAGAGAGAGAATAGGTGATAATTGAAGGAGGGGAGGGGGAAGGAGGGGATGTGGAGGAGTGATATTTGGCATGGCCAAGGGGCAATTAAAAAAAATAAAATAAAAACAAAAAAATTGATACTGGGCTGATTTAAATGGTTTTTTTTTTAGGCCTTGGATTATATAAGGCCTCCCGCAGCGCACCAGTAAAACTTATATCAGTCTTGCCACACTTGCTGGGTTAATAAAAAAATAAAAATAAAAATTTAATGTATGTATATATATATATATATATATATATATATATATATATATAATAACAAAAATAATCCAAGACCCTACTTCAAGATAAATTTGTTTATTTTTCGGTAGAAAAATGTCCGGGCCGAAAACCAGTTCCTCCTAAACCTGTAGGCTCTCTTTGCTTTCGCTCGCCAGGAAGAAATCAACACCTAAATGCCACGAAAGGTCTAAATAATAACACATTAATCGGGTGAAAGGTCTTAAAATCGCCAAACTAATGGAAAGAGCGTCGTAAAATATAAAAGCTAATGGAGCTAATAATGAGGGAGATGGGGGGCTAGAACAATGAACCATGTCCCGTTAAGGGTTCTTGATTTCTTTATTGCATACAGTTTTGTTGAATAGTTTAGCTACTGACCATAACAATATTAATATAAATATAATCTATTTAGTGTAAATAACCTTTTCTGTACCGGCGACGTCTTGTTAACTATATTTTAGCCACTATTAGACGATTTTATTCAGCTTGAAAAGGGCCTCCAGCAATCAACAGGCTTCGAACTATCTCACTTAACCCATTTTACTACCACATATTTGTCTTAAGCTACACAAAATCATCTACGTATAGCCAGAATACAGTTTAAAAGATGTCGCTGGTACAGAAGGGGTTAAGCATTGTGTTCACCATTATATGCAAAAGCTTTTATGTAGTTAACCAATTCTGTACCGACGACCTCTGTTTATTATAATTATATCTACATTTAGACGGTTTTGCGCAGTTTAAGAAGGATTAAGTGAGAGTTCGAAACCTGTTAATTGCAGGAGGCCCTTTTTAAAGTGAATAAAACCGTCTAATAGTAGCCAGAATAGAGTTGAAAGGACGTCGCCGGTACCAAAGGGGTTAACGATAGAGCATTTATATTTGGCATAGGAAGGAACTCTACTATTACTGTATTATTTGTTAGCCCTTTCAAGATCCCAAACGCATTTATTTTTTAACTTTTTCAGCCATTAGTAGACGATTATATTTAGAGTAGGAAGGGTATAGTTATAGAAGTCAGAGGGTTAATTGAGATAGTCTTTACCTTTATAATTCCCACAGATCCTTCTTAAACTGTATAATATCGTCTAATGATAGGCAGAATAAACTGTCAAAATGAGTCACAATCTTCAAAGGATAACTATGGGCCCATTTAAGAGGAGATTTCCACTTGAGGGATTATTTTCTGGACCCCTTTCTCCCTCATGTTTATCCCCATTGCTTTTGATATTTTAAGACGTTCTCCCCATAATTAAGAACTTTTGCTCCATTTCTCTCAATTTTAAGACCTTTCGTGACATTTAGGTGTCGATTTTATCCTGGCGAGCGATTGCGAGCCTGTAATTTAAGAGGTACCGGCCGGGAAATTTGTCTACCGAAAAATGTAAAGATTTATCTTGAAAGGGGGCCTAGAGGGTGACATTTTAAGCTTGATGGAGGTCTAGGAAGCTAACTAAAAAAACTCCCCTTAATGAGTGTGATCAATATTATCCACACTGAATATAGAGTCAGCAAAAATAGTATATCTGAATGAAGTTATCTTGTGAGGCATCTCTTACTTCATTCCGTCATACCAGCGCTAAGACATAATTGCATTTCCTCTCCGACTATTGTGTTCGTTAACCGGAGGTCACGCATCATTAACTCTTCCGTCTGGTTAAGGGGAGATGGGCCGTTTGTCTGATCTTCCTTCATCCTCATTTTTAGTCCCATTAGTTTTCAGATTGTATGACGTTCAGCCCATTAGTTTGACGATTTTAAAACCTTTCATCTCATATATATTTATCAATACCAAGACCTTTCGTGCCATTTAGGTGTCAGGTTTTTTCCTGGCGAGCGATAGCTAGCCGGTAATTTTAAGAGAAACCGGAAATTTTGCTATCGACAAATTTACAAATTTATCTTGAAGGGCAACTAGAGAGTTTTGTTTAAGCTTGATGAATGTTTAGCGAGGAAACTAAACAAATATAGGAATATATATTATATTTATATAAACGTCCTCAAAATAACCACTGTCCCCTTAATTAAGATCACTCCAGCAATGTTTTGTTGTAGCATATATAGGTATATATCTTGGCTTTAAGGGAAAGTAATTGATTTTTGTTTACCCACTCCCCCCTCATGTTTAACCCCGTAAGTTTTCAGAATTTAATTAAGACATTCGGACCATTAGTTTAGCGATTTTAAGACCTGTAATTTTGGAGGAGCCGGATTTCGGCCTGGACATTTTTTGTATCGATATAAAAAAGGAATAAATGTATCTAGGGGTGTATTTTTATGCTTGATGGTCTATCGAGGAAACTGACAAATAAAATACATAAATGAATAAGTAGACCCCAAAATAAACTGTACCCCCTTAATTATGATCACTCCAGCAGTGTTTGGCCGTAGCATGTATTCATATTGGCTTTAACCCCTTCAGCACCATTACTAGTCGGGTCGACATACCACCTGACCCACAACAAATTGCAACAAAAGGTTTCTCAGTGGTTTTCATTCCTACTGGATATACTGATCAACAGAAAAGTCTACCAACATCTGACATCCGGAAATGGGTTAAAACTTAATCATTTTCAAGATGGGCCCCACCAGGCTTTGAAATAACTAAAACAGCTATAACTTCTTCAATAATTGTGATAGAAACATAATTGTTGGTTCTGGTCCATGGTTTTAATGGATCAGCAATCCACTGGGTTCAATAAAATTCAGATCTGATCTGTATTTAACCTGAAATCCAAGTCGGCGGCGAAAAATTAAGGGCGTAAAATCAGTAAATTTTCCATCTGAACCAAAATCACTGAACACCTGGTGCGACTGAAACAGTTATTTGTGAACATTACATAATAACAGTTTAGGTTACAATTTCAGTCCTCATCACTGTCCTCTAGTTCCTCAGAGGCTTGATATAGTGGATTGTCACAAAACGTCACTTGGCATGAACCACATGCAGACGTACACGGAAGCCCATTCTTTCTGCAGCTGCAACGGGGTGTGTCACAAGCTGTGGTGCAATTGCATTGTATCATCTTCAGAAGAGTGACATCTCTCTTGAAAGTATTGAAGAATCAGCTGCAATTGTAAAGATCACTGATGAACTTGAAAAGAAGAAATCTGAACTTGTTGCACAATTCAAAACGAGTAAGCTGTGGCTGGGTTATCAGAAGATGCTCCATACTGCCCGGGCAATGATCAAGGCAGATCGCACTGGGTCTTGGAAGGATCACTTGCAAGCTGTTGCTGATGCTTTGTCAATATTTGCAGCAGCTGGACACTACAACTACCTGAAGTCCGCTTATCTCTACGTACAAGAAATGAGTGAACTGGAGAGCAAACACCCAGATGTGTATGAGAAGTTTCAAAATGGCTTCCATGTGATCCAGCAAACAAACCAGTTTTGGACAGACCTCAGCTGTGATCTAGTCATCGAACAAACACTCATGAGATCATTAAAAAGCACCGGTGGCTTGACTCATGGCAGTAAGATGACAGAGGAACACCTAGCATTGTGGACAATGTCAGCCCCCATAACATCTGAGGTCAACGTCGCCATGCAGGACTTCAATGATCTCACATACGCAACAAGCGAACAGCATAAAGAAGCAACTGGTGCCAGAATTGAAAGAGATGCATCCGACCTCTCGAAGATAAGCACAAAGCTGAATTTCCAGCGGTGGTATCCCAGAGGGGTAATATGTCACTTGAGGACGTGATGAGTTTTGAGCTCAGTCCATACACACAATCCCCCTTTGAGGACAACTAGATCGTGAGGAAGGCCGACAAACCTCAACTCGCTCAAGCCGTCAATGACCACTGTACCAAGGCACTGGCATGTGAAGGAGCACCTGACACCACACCTTCAGCACACCTTAAGACTGAAAGGTATGTGCTTGATGGTGGATCCTTGCTGCACATGCTCAAGTGGAAGAAGGGAGATACATATGGCAAAATAGAAAGAGCATTTGCAGACTTCACAACAAAACACTATGGGACAGCAACTGTTGTCTTTGATGGCTATGGTGCAGGCCCTTCGATAAAGGATAATACTCAGCAGAGACGGGGACAAGCCAACAGCTATCCGACTGTGAACTTCACCGGAGAAACTTAATTTGACGGAAAGAGAAATTAATTCCTATCTGTCGGCAGTAACAAGCAACAGCTGATCACCTTAATAGGTGATCAGATGAAGAAAGTGGGCTGCACAGTTATTCAGGCAGAAAGGGAAGCTGATGTGGACATTGCCAAGACAGCCGTAAACAGCACCATTCTACATTCCACCACACTAATCGGAGAGGACACAGATTTGTTGATGCTTTTGCTCCATTACTGTATACCGGATGGAAAACCACTATATTTCAGATCAACCAATCAAGAAGCAATCTGAAAGTATATGACATTAATCGGATGAAGCATCTTCTTGGGAATGAGTTGTTCACTCAACTATTATTCCTGCACACCTTCACAGGATGTGACTCAACATCTCGTGTGTGAAAAAATCAGTCTTTCAGAAACTTGTGGAAGATGATCAAGGCCTCCAGTTGTGTGCAGATACATTCACTTCGAGAGGCGTGAGGCCCGCTGAAATAAAGACTTGGCAGCCAAGCGATGGCCGTTATATTTGTTGGGGAGAGCACAAGTTCTCTGGCAGCCATGTGTTGCAAGATATTCACAAAGAAGGTCGCTGCTGCTAAGTCTTTCGTTACACCTGAACGTCTTCCCCCAACGGAATCTGCCACCAAGTTTCATTGTCTCAGAGTGTACCACCAGGTCATGGTTTGGATGGGGATGGAGGGTGACCTCGATCCTCTGGACTGGGGCTGGGGATTTGAAGACAATCGATTTGTACCTATCATGACTGCCATGAATGCTGCACCAGACACTCTTCTGAAGATGATACACTGCAACTGCACCACAGCTTGTGACACACCCCGTTGCAGCTGCAGAAAGAATGGGCTTCCGTGTACGTCTGCATGTGGTTCATGCCAAGTGACGTTTTGTGACAATCCACTATATCAAGCCTCTGAGGAACTAGAGGACAGTGATGAGGACTGAAATTGTAACCTAAACTGTCATTATGTAATGTTCACAAATATCTGTTTCAGTGGCACCAGGTGTTCAGTGATTTTGGTTCAGATGGAAAATTTATTGATTTTACGCCCTTTATTTTTTGCCACCATCTTGGATTTCAGGGTAAATACTGATCAGGTCTTAATTTTATTGACACCAGTGGATTGCTGATCCATTAAAACCATGGACCAGAACCAACAATTATGTGTCTATCACAATTATTGAAGAAGTTATAGCTGTTTTAGTTATTTCAAAGCCCGGTGGTGCCCATCTTGAAAATGACTCGGTTTTAATCCATTTCCGGATGTCAGATTTTGGTAGACTTTTTTTCGGTTGACAGTATATCCAGTAGGAATGGAAACCACTGAGAAACCTTTTGTTGCAATTTGTTGTGGGTTGGGTGGTTGTTTGTCATAAATTTACCTGACTATACGACCTTTTACTATTTATGCTAGCTTTAAGTAGAGATTTTATACAGTTTAAGAAATACCTGTATTATTCAGAGTGCGTATTGAGATCGTAATTACCCATTTGAGTACTATGGGTCGATTATAAGCGCAAGAAAATCGTCTAGTGGTAACTATAATAGGATGAACATTACATCATCGTGTGGAAGGGGTTAATCCATCAGTATTTCCGTTCATATAGATTTCCTCTCCAAGAAGCTGATTTTTATATAATGACAAAAAATGACTATATGCCCTAAAATGAGTAATCGTCAAAAATGCATGTATTTGAGATATGTATATACCTTATTAATTAAAACAATGAACATTTAGTTTACTGATGTACTTACAGATGCTTTGGTTTGTTTCTTCACCCATTTAGTACCGTCACGTCCTTGTCATTATACTAATACAATACTACTAATACTACTACTAATACTACTAATAGAAAATTGTATTCAGTTTTAGAAGGACTTCCAGCAATTAACAGGTGTCGAACTACCATATATATAGCCCTTTTTACTACCATAGATCATTCTTACGCTTCACAAAATCGTATAAATATAGTTAGAATAAAAAAAAAAAAACGTCGCCAGTACAGAAGGGGTTATCTTGCTCAAAAATAGCTGTTAAGGGGAGATTTGTATGTATTTGTTTATGTATTTATTTATCAACTCTGCGTAAGCAGAGTGGTATCGGCCCCCGTATAGTTGGTACCACCAAACAAATTTGTCGTCGTCGTCGTCGTCCGTCTGTCCTGAAACTCCTCCTAGACCATTGGACGGATTTTCACCAAATTTCGCACGAACATTTGTTGCGTGAATGCGAACGTCAGTCAAAACAGATTTTTTGAATTTATGTATCGTAAATACGATAGGCTATGACTCTTTTGTGATTCCGTATGTCTCTGTGACGTCACGGTCGCTCCTGCAGCATGACGTAGGACGAGTAGATCGTATATTATAAGATTGTAAATAAGTTAAGTTATAAAAGGCCTAATATGCTATTAAGCAATATTGCCATGGTCTTATGTAGTATATATGAATGTATCGTATATATTAATATAATTTATCGTATAGAGCAACCTAGATGTGGTACGATAATTTGGGCTCCTGGCGTTTGCCAAGGCAGCAAGGTGTGCCTTTGAGGAACACCAGAGCCTTCACGAACACCAACCTGTTAACATCTAAATTCTGCCTTCAGTTGATCGAGCTATTGTGCCTCTAATCAAATACAATGACAGCAATACAAACAGCTACACCATCACGACGCTCTCATCGACGCCATGACTGACAGACAGCTAAGCATAATATTCATGTCCATTCCCATGTAATCATTTATTCTTTCTTTTACTTGGCTCGAGTCTCGGGACCGAAGTCTCGTTCCCCGTTGTCCGCCATATTGGGTAAACGTTCTCCCTTGCTTCATTGCCACGTGGAACTATTGGTGAGTTCATTCCTGGCTAGTATTAACCCTTATAACCTTACCCTATATATATAATTTATTATGTGAGACCTTTGGATATAAATTAGCTTGTTTCAGATCCAATTCAATTTAGATAGGGAGTAATTCGATTTAGATTGATTTTATTTGGATTATAGCTGATAGATATTTAACTTCCATTGACAGTTTACCACATTGGTGCCCAGACCCGGGAATTTGCTACCAGTAAGGGATTTTAAGGCAATGAACAAGGGGACATATAACAGGATGCAGGAACAACTCTATGAAAAACTGGCAAGGCTAGCCAAGCGGTGGTTAGAGCCGGAATGCAGGGTCACATCGTTGCGCCTGCCTAAGTCCTGCATCCCACCCATCATCTTTCCCCAATAATTTTCTTTTCCATTTCAGACTTCCTGTGACATATGACCTGACCTAACATTTGTTCTTGTTCAATATG
Organism: Lithodes maja; assembly: GCA_037953745.1. NCBI lineage: Eukaryota > Metazoa > Arthropoda > Malacostraca > Decapoda > Lithodidae > Lithodes > Lithodes maja. Next base: position 10,545 of record JBAKBP010018346.1, on the reverse strand, counting down.
ACCCTTTAGTAGGTATTGCTATTTTGTGTACTATTTTTTCTCCATAACATAGAAGTCCGCCGGTCAGCGTCTCTTAACTAGACTACTATTTTGCCGTTGTTTTTGTAACATTTAGATACATAGCCTATAGGCTTACATGCAAAATGAATAAACAAGAAGAGACACCGTCTAGTGGGGTGCTGATCAAGGCCCCTAAAAATCAAAGGGCGGGACTTCGGGGAGTATTAAATAGGGTAATTGTGGACGTCAACACTTTCATCACTACTGCTGACCTAGAGGAATTGGTAGCTAGATTAGAAAACGTCCAGGCTACCCACGGTCGTATTATGGCTCTGAGTGAGGTGATTGTGGCAGACATGACAGAGGAGGAAGAGATAGTTACAGAGTGTGATAATCGCACCCTCCATGACGAACCTGTCTTTAGAGCGAAGTACATATTACAGCGTGCTGTCGCAAGTAAGAAGGGAGGCGAGTATGAGGCCCATAGAAGGGCTGACCCAAAACACACTGTACACCTCCCAAAGATCAATCTTCCTACATTTGGGGGCAAATTGACTGAGTGGTTAGCTCTTTGGGACGTATTTCGGTCTACAGTTCATGAATCCTCTTTGGATAGTATCTGCAAGTTTCACTATCTGAAGGGACAAATGGAAGGAGAGGCCTTACATATGATAGAGGGTTTTGCGGTAGTGTGTGATAGTTATCATGAGGCAGTACAATTATTAAAGTCCACATACGGGGATCAAGAGCAGTTGAAGATGGCCCATGTTGTTACCTTGTTAAAACTCGCAGAACCACCGTATAAGGTTGAGGAGTTAGCAAATTTTAGGGCAAATATGGAGTCCCTTACTCGATCGCTAGACACCCTAGGGCTTACCACACAGGAAATGATAGTCATTATCTTGCGTCAGAAGCTTCCTATGGCAATACTTGACAAGGTTAGATCATTTGAGCTGGGGAAGTTCAAAACTCAGTTCAGTAAAGAAATCAATAATCTACAGTTGAACAAAGGGAGAATGTATGAGTCGGGAGGGAGTGAGAATGTGGAGAAGAGGGGAACAGTAAGCATGACAGTGGGGACTAAAGAAAAGAAAGAGGGTACGTATAAGAAACCTGCTCAGATTCTATGTAAGCTATGTAACAACAAACATAAATGGAGTTTCTGTGTAAAGTACCCAACAAATGAGACAAAACTAGCACAGGCGAAAAGATTGAAGCTATGTGTAGGTTGTCTAAGTAAGGAACATGGTAAGCAGGGACAATGTACTGCTACATACTTAAGGCCCTGTCGCCACTGCAAAGGACATCACTTTGATAAGTTGTGTCCTACAGCAGATAAAGTCAAAGATGTCAAACCAGAGGGTACTACAACTGTGGCACTAGGTAGCACGCAAGACACCACTATATTGCCCACAATACAGATTCCCATGGAAGGTAATGACAGTAACAAAGTTTGTCGGGTACTTCTAGATCAAGGGTCTCAACGTTCCTTTATAAAGAGGTCCGTATTAGTGGGACTGAAGCACCGAATCGTAGGGGCTGAGACTCTTAGATTACAGGGCTTCATAGGGGTTACTGATAAACAAGTCTACGAGATAGCGGAGATTTCATATTTCTACCGTAAAAACCGGTACTTTATGACTTGTATCGTAGTAGACACCCTACCAGAATATGTATCTGTAGGAATGAAGAAGGTGGAACACGCATTACGTAGCAAAGGGGTTAACTTGTCAGATCCCATGGGAAATCAGAGTGAGGTGCATGTTCTACTTGGTGTGGATCATTATTATGATGTAGTATACCCTGGATTTAAAAAGATGTGTGGTGTAATTTTAATCCCCACTAAATTTGGATATTGCATGAGCGGAAAGGTGCATACTACACAGTCAAAGGTCCTGGTCGACACGGTCTCGATATATAGAGTCAATGTAACTGCGGAAGAGGAGTTGGGAAGGGAGGATTCCCAACCTAGTGACCCTAAGATGGCTGCCGAGTTTGACCTAGAACGACTGTGGAGATTGGATCACATAGGCATTAATCCTATGGAGACTGATTATGATTCGGAAGTTGCGCTACAAAGGTTTGACGAGTCTGTGAGCTACTGCGCCTCAGACAAGCAATATAAAGTTAGTTTACCCTGGAAGAACAGTGAGATAAGCCTGCCTACCAACTATGGTTTGGCATTAGGTCGCTTGCGCGCATTGCAGCAGAAATTGTCTAATGAACCGAGCACGCGCCAGGCGTATGGCGATGTATTTCGGAGTTGTGAAGATAGGGGCTTTATTGAGAGAGTCGATGTCAAGGAACCGATTAAGAAGGGTAGGGTTCACTATCTGGCCCATCATGGGGTAAGAAAAGAAAGCGTCACCACACCAAAACGGGTGGTGTATGACTGCTCTGCCCATCAAGGTCAACAACCCAGTCTAAATGACTGCCTGTTGACAGGTCCGTCGACACCTGTTGACAGGTCCGTCCATGGTGTCGGACCTGTCCCAACATCTATTGCGGTTTAGGCTGGGGAAGTACGCCTATTCCAGTGACATCGAGAAAGCATTCTTGATGGTCAAGCTAAAGGAGGAAGATAGAGATGTTACCCGCTTTCTTTGGTTCAGCGACATTTGCGACTCTGGAAGTCCGGTCATCATATACCGTTTTCGGGTTGTACTCTTTGGAGCCACGTGTTCACATTTTTTTTTAAATGCCACAATCAAAAAACATCTAGCTGATACTCATGAGGACACAAGTAAACTATCTCGCGGATTATATATAGACAATTTGCAGGGTTCTAGCGATAGTCAGGATGATTTGTTATATACATACTGGCAAGCACGCATATTGTTTGCGGATGCACATCTATTTCTCTGTGAGTGGGTTACTAATAGTGAAGATCTTCAGAGTTTGATACAGGTGGACGGTACGGCATCTCATAATTCTGTCTTCGTGGTGCAATGCATAAGTGTGTTGATTTTCGGTGTGAGCATCCTAGGTTCGAATCCCCGGACTGCCACATGTGTTTGTTAATTTCATTAATCGAGTTTAGGAGTAAAGTTGGTTGGTGGAGAGAACATAATAAATCAGGAAAAGTCCAGAAATTTGGGGATGATCTGGCAACCTAAACATGACATACTAACTTTTCAAACAAGGTCTTTTGCTCAGCAGACAGGAGCGCACACAAAAATAAGTCTGTTGAGCAAAGTTGCGCAATTTTTTTATCCTTTGGGTCTAGCATTACCCGTTACCATAAGAGCTAGGATTCTAATGCAGGAAGTTTGGAGACGTAAAATAGGATGGGATGACAGTTTGCCCGAGGACCTGAATGACCAAGGGACATTGTTGTTGAATGAGTATGCCATCCTATGTACTAAACCTATACCTCGTAAAGTGACGGCGTTCGGTGACGTTACGTTACACACGTTTTGCGATGCTAGCGCCATGGCATACAGGGTAGCCATATATGTCGTTACTTCATTTGGGGCACATTTAGTTACAGCCCGGGCCAAGGTAGCCCCGGTAAAAAAGGTAACTATCACTAAAATGGAATTGACTGCCATGCTGCTCTTAGCACGTCTGGTGCAACATGTACGCGCAGCATACGAGAGCGAATTAAATATTGAAATCGTTCACGTTTGGTGCGATAGTCAGGTACACTCAACTGGATACATAGCAAGAAGTCTCTGCCAGTTTATGTGCGGAATAGGGTAGAGGAGATTAGAGCCCTTTTGCCAGACGTTGCTTATCATTATGTAAATACAAAAGAAAACCCTAGTGATCTCATAACTAGGGGTATAACGGCTAGCCAGTTAGTGAAGTCCGAATTGTGGTGGCATGGTCCAAAGTGGCTGCTCCGTGAAAGTGAATGGACGATTTGGCATGCTGTTGGTGAGGGACTTCTGCCACTGGAAACAGTGGCAGTTACAGCCCAACCAAATGAGCCACCGGGTCCAATCATAGAGTGGGCAAGATTCGGTGACTATAATAAACTAGTCAGAGTTGTAGCTTGGGTATTGCGATATGTATCCAATATCAAGCTTAAATTAACGGGCCAACTCTGCAACACGGGTCACAACATTGATGCTCTTGAATTTAAAGCAGCTGAAGTAACTTTGATCAAATGGGTTCAAGTAGAAACCTTTTCCAATGAATTAGAATCCTTGCTTAGCTCGAATAAGACATTAATGCCTAATATAGTCCGTCAACTAAGGTTGCACCTAGACAATGGCCTCATCAGGTGTGTGGGTCGCCTGAAGTGGTCGGGTGTAACTGACGGCACAAACCGCCCTATACTTATGCCGACAAGACATCACGTTACTGATCTATTGATCATACGCGCACATAGGGAAGTAAAACACTACGGGGTATGTCATATTATATCAAATTTGCATCTCACATGGTGGATACCCAGAGTTTGACAAGTAGCTCGATGCGTAGTAAGAAAGTGTGTAATATGCCAGAGACTAAAAGGTAAACCATATGCAACTGGACCAGCTCCACCTCTACCTGAATGTTGTGTAAAGCACATAGAACCTTTCCAAGCTGTAGGGTTAGATTACACAGGGGCATTGAAGACGAGAGAGCATGAGAAGGTTTATATATTATTGTTTACCTGTGCAACGTCTCGAGCGGTACACCTAGAACTATGTGATATGTCTAGCGAAGAATTTATGCTGGCGTTTAGACGGTTTTGTGCCCGTCGTTCATTCCCTCAACTCGTTCTTAGCGACAATGCTCCCACTTATGGCCAAGCATCAAAATATCTAAAGGATATGAGTAGTGATCCTACTATCATCACTTTTTTGGGAGAGAAGAAGTGCGAATGGAGGTTCATTCCAGTTAAGGCATCTTGGTTTGGTGGAATGTGGGAACGGTGTGTCGGCATAGTAAAGTCAGGACTCAGAGCGGTAGTAGGACGTGCTCTATTAAAGAAGAGTGAGTTGACGACAGTCCTCACAGAGATAGAGGCAGTCGTGAATGATCGCCCGCTTACATATGTGTACACCGACCTGCAAGAACCACTACCATTAACGCCAGCTCACTTGCTATATGGAAAACCATTGACTGCGTTTCCATCTGATTTCCAATCCATAGTAGAGTTGGAGGATCCCTCGTTGTACTCTGAGGTAGCGGTGTCTAAGAGATACCAGTATATATCCAGGATAATAGAGGTTTTTAGGAAACGGTGGATTAGTGAATATCTGCTAGCATTGAGGGAAAGGAGTGTTACTCCCTCTGGTAGACCAACGGCACCTACAGTTGGTGAAGTTGTTTTAATTAAAGAAGATAGTCCTTGTTTATACTGGAAATTGGGCCGCGTGATGGAGGTATACAAGGGGGCAGACTCTGTAGAGCGGGTGGCGCTATTGAAGACAGCCACTGGAACTACTGTTCGTCCTATCGCATGTTTGTACGCTTTGGAGTTCGATTCCGCATTGCAATCTGATGCTCCACCTGTTATTGCTATGTCCGAGGATTCTCAAAGGAACGACTCACCTCTTACTGATGGTGATCATTCTCGGACCGGGACGCGTCCCAGACGCGCTGCTGCTGGCGCCGTCGACTTGTGGCGTCAGAAGATAGCCTCTGGGCAACTTTAAGTTTAAGGTGGGGTTCAGGTCTTTTTTTGTGGGGGGAGTGTATTGTAAATACGATAGGCTATGACTCTTTTGTGATCCCGTATGTCTCTGTGACGTCACGGTCGCTCCTGCAGCACGACGTAGGACGAGTAGATCGTATATTATAAGATTGTAAATAAGTTAAGTTATAAAAGGCCTGATATGCTATTAAGCAATATTGCCATGGTCTTATGTAGTATATATGAATTTATCGTATATATTAATATAATTTATCGTATAGAGCAACCTAGATGCGGTACGATAATTTGGGCTCCTGGCGTTTGCCAAGGCAGCAAGGTGTGCCTTTGAGGAACACCAGAGCCTTCACGAACACCAACCAGTTAACATCTAAATTCCGCTTTCAGTTGATTGAGCTATTGTGCCTCTAATCAAAATACACTGACAGAAATACAAACAGATACACCATCACGATCTCATCGACGCCATGACTGACAGACAGATAAGCATAATATTCATGTCCATTCCAATGTAATCATTTATTCTTTCTTTTACTTGGCTCGAGTCTCGGGACCGAAGTCTCGTTCCCCGTTGTCCGCCATATTGGGTAAACGTTCTCCCTTGCTTCATTGCCACGTCAAACTATTGGTGAGTTAATTCCTGGCTAGTATTAACCCTTATAACCTTACCCTATATATATCATTTATTATGTGAGACCTTTGGATATAAATTAGCTTGTTTCAGATCCAATTCAATTTAGATATGGAGTAATTCGATTTAGATTGATTTTATTTGGATTATAGCTAATAGATATTTAACTTCCATTGATAGTTTACCACATTATGCAATAGTTATGATTTTATGTCCAAAATATGGTTTTACCCCCCCCCCCCCCCCCCACCTCCCCCCCAGCAATGATGGCATTCTGGGGACGAAAATATCTCGCTACGCATTTGTTAGGTTAAGTTTGTTTAGTTGGCATTAGAAGTGATGGTAGTAATATTTGGATTGATAGTGATAGTAGTATTGATGGTGATAATAGTAGTGATGATGGTTGCAGTTGTATTGATGATGATGACAGTAGTGATGATGATGACAGTAGTAGATATGATGGTGACAGTAGTAGATATGATGGTGACAGTACTAGTAGTAGTGATGATGGTCATAATAGTAGTGATGATGGTGACAAGTAATGATGATAGTTGTAGTGATGATGGTAGTGACGATGGTGTGAGTATTAGTGATGATGGTGAGTTGTAGTGAGGATGGTGAAAGTTGTAGTGGTGACAATAGTTGTGATGATGAAGATCATAGTAATGGTGATGATGGCAGTAGTAGTGATGATGGTGACAGTAGGATACATGATGGTAATACTTGTGACAGTAGTAATGATGATGGTTATAGTAGCAGTGATGATGTTAACAGTAGTAATGATGATTGTAAGATGGTGGTGATGATGGTTGATATAGTCAAACTCAACTGAAATGAGCTCCAAGGAGGTCAAGGTCACCCTGTGTGGTGTTGCCAGATTTCTACCAAAACAAACCTTTTAGAAAACAGGAAACCAAGGAAAACCACATTTAGAAGGGAAACTTGAAATAAATGTAAAAGACGTTTTTATGTCTGGAAGGGTTATTGGTATTCTTGTATAAAAGTTACAGAAACGAAATAATAGGTAGGCTATATTTGTATATACCTATTTACATTGTACAGCATCTCCCTTGCCTGGCTATGAAGATGAGAGTAACTTTTGCGAGTTTTTCCTTCCATGGTGGTCGCGCTATGAATGAGGGTTAGTGACCGTCTGACCTGGGTGATGTTGTTGTCGTAGTTTGAGGCCATTTAAAGCGTTGCCATTACTCATATCCAGCTCTCTCTCTCTCTCTCTCTCTTTTGATGGGATTACATTGTGCTATATTGCATTTTGGAGATTGTGTATGTTTGTGTGTGTATCTGTAGGGTGTGTGTGAGTGCGTGCGTAGCCAACAGAACCGCATTGACATTACTTGGCAACCTCGCATATCCTACCATTCCTTAAATCTATTGTGACGCACCCAGTGCGTGGCAACGCAACCTGATTGTACTCCTTGGTACTCCACTGTACCGCCCGTACCACTGTACCGTGCTGGCTACCGTCAGCAGCTATGTATATTGAGTGTGACAACTTATAACTATGTTCTTTGTATCTCTGCAAAGGTCTCGTCATGTGCTAACCAGTGGTGGGTTTTGTTTTAAGCCATGTCGAGACCTTCCATTTAATATGTAGTATCAATAGAGAAGTTGATAGATAAGACAATGGGAGTTCAGAGAGAGAGAGTGAGTTAGACTTCAGAGCGAGAGGGTAGCAACGCGCCACGCTGCCGGGGGGGTGGTTGCCAGACGTATGGACTGGTTGGCAGCCTTGCGCTTATAGCTGGGCGCGACAGGGTTGGTAGTCCATTGCCGCCTGCCTATGCTGCCTGGGCTGCCCATGTTGTCGTACTGCACATTGCCTGGAGGCTCGCTGTGTGTTCCATGATCAGGTTGCCTAGAACCTTTGAGATTCTAACATCCCTTGCCCTCTCTCCCAACTTCTCACGGTTGCACTCTTTCTCTCTGACGACATTACTCTCATTTCATTCTTCTCTCTATTTAAATGCATAACCTTCCCTTGAGGTCCTAAAGGAGTTTCAGCACTCACCTCTCGTATTACTCTTAGGACAAGCATATATTTACATGTATTAGATTTAAGGGGTTAATGTGAACAGCGATCTTCTTGATGAGGATAGTTGGTGAACGTTCTACATGTTCACGAGTTATATGCCCCGCTCATCATCCAATTTGTGACTAGACTGGTGCCATGTGTAAGAGCCCGACCATGCCCAGGAGTTGTCTGTAGAGGGGCGAAGACTTAGCCTTGATTTGCATACCGAGCCAGGAGCGAGTGTAGTACCAGAGACTACAGCTCGCTCGTAGTGCCGGTATAGTAGAGTAACGTAATTTATCTGTCCTTGTGTTCTCTACAGTCTTTTCCTGGGTTCTCGCTTTCGGTGCTGGGACTCGTTGTTCCTGTGACTTGGCCTGCTAGCTAGAACACATGGGGATGATGAGTGGGATATATCTTTATTTTACTATGCATTGCAGCTCTCTTTAAGTATATGTATGTAACACTTTACAATACACATTACTCACACACAAGACAACACTATTAATACTTTCATGTATCAATTAACTGCACTGTCGTTTTGCTGCTGTGTCCGGAGTTCTATTGCGTAGGGCGCATACGGACTCAGAGGGGAGACAGAGTGAGAGAAGCGAAGTAGCCTATGCGGTAGTAGGCTACCGGCGCAGTACTGTTGCCTGCAACCTTTTAGTTATTCCAAGTATAGATTCATTATTATAATAAGTGACTACTATTTATGTTCCTTCCATGTGTATTATTAGGTATCTACTGGATCATGAACATCTTGTATGCTACATGCTAGTGCATGTTAGTAGGGGACAGTTATTCTAGTGCACACGCTTTCAAGTAGGCGTGTACATTTGTCATTTAGCATTTCACTGTCATACCTTTAGCCTGCTTCTATTCTACATTATTAGAGGCTTAATATTAACGTAGTTTCTTGAGTATTGCATTTCTTTAGTAATAACGTAACCTATAAATGTCTGAGGGAGTTTAGCCTCATAGCCTACCCCTGTTGTACACTTTCGCCGAGTTAAGGTACCTCGTTACCATAGACGATAACTCTGTAGGGCGTTGGTGCTTTTGTTGTCTGGAGCATATAGTATTTGGGACTGGAATCGAGCGTGTCGTTGTCACATAAGCCATTTCTGTCCTACGATCAAGAATCCCGAATATGTATTGCCGATCCAGCCGTAACAAAATGGCGACCTTGCACAAGATTCAGTAGTATCCAATCACATGTTTTTTTGGAGAACTATTCTATGCTACCTAGTAGAGCTGGCTAGAATTTTCTTGCATATTGGAGGAATTTTTATTGTGTCATTATTGTATTGGTGGACTTGCAGATTGTTTCGTTGGGGGTGTCTAGAGTAGAGTCATTCAAGCATCTTTAACATTTTGTGAGTCGAGACTGCAATTAGTAATAAGCACTTTTTTTTTTTTTATGAACAGCAATTGTATAACCAGCACTATGTCTAATGACTCATCATTTACGGGGGAGGATAACACGGTACAGCCTAGTGACCAGCAAGTACAACAGATATTTAGGGAGGGGAGTGTTATAAGTGGAGAGAGGGATGCCCGGGTATTTTTGCAGACACCTTTGACCGAACAGCGCCTGCAGGCTATTGATTGTTACGGTCTTCGCTGTTTAGCCACGGTTTTGGGGCGGGACTGTCCTGACAGTTGGCCCAAGAAGAATTTGGTGGCATGTTTGTTGGGTGATGGCGATGGGGCGGTGGGTGGAGTGGGGTCTTGGGGGGTTCCCTCCAAGCCTCCATTCCACTCTACCCCTGAGCTGGGCCCTCAGCCAGCGAGTCTTAGCACGATGCAGCAGGAGGGTTCTCAATGGCAAGCTGGCTTACCCGTAAACACGTCTCGGTGTGGATCCCCCATTTTGTGCTCTCCCCGCCCAGGCCTGTCTCCTGAGATGTTATTTCAGCTAGAACTAGCTAAGCTTAAGTTGCAGGAGACTCAGATACAACAGGCTAGTATAGAACGCATAGAGGTTGCTAGAATCCAAGCCAATCAGGATGCAACCAGGTACCAGGCTGAAATGGATGTCGAGAAGTCTAGAGTAGAGACCACGGGGCGTCATCTCGGTGGTGGGCACTGGGTTACAGACTCACTTTCGCATTTAATTAAGTTAGTACCCGCATTTGATGAGACAGCAGTGACTGAGTTTTTTGCTCGTTTCGAAAAGAAGTGTCGTGAGTATGACTGGCCGGAGGTTAAATGGGCAGCATTAGTTTCATCACGTCTAGTGGGTAAGGGGTTGAAAGCCTACGATGCACTGTCACTGGACGAGAGTGTCGT
>JBAKBP010018345.1:0-46938 GCA_037953745.1 Lithodes maja | reverse complement strand
AACATAAAGGAACCAAGACATTAAAGTACAACATAAAGGAACCAAGACATTAAAGTACAAAAGAAAGGAACCAAGACATTAAAGTACAACATAAAGGAACCAAGACATTAAAGTACAACATAAAGGAACCAAGACATTAAAGTACAACATAAAGGAACCAAGACATTAAAGTACAACATAAAGGAACCAAGACATTAAAGTACAACATAAAGGAACCAAGACATTAAAGTACAACATAAAGGAACCAAGACATTAAAGTACAACATAAAGGAACCAAGACATTAAAATGCAAAAGAAAGGAACCAAGATATTTAACTATATAAGAAAGGAGCTAAGACATTAGACAGTGGAGGGGAGGGGGGGGACATGAAAAAGGTAAAACAAGCAAAAAATATCTAAACAGGCATAGACATAACTAAGACGTTAAGAAATATGACTAAACCAGACGAGACATGAACGTACAAAATAAAGTTGGCAAGACATTAAAGTACCGGTACACAAGAAAGGAGCCAAGACATTAAAGAGGGAGGGAGGGAGGGAGGGCAAGCTAGGGGCCTCATAACAAGGGCAAGGACGTGACAGGAAGGAACCCTCGTCTACCCTCTCCACCTGTCCCACTAATTACCCCTTAAGTCTACACACCTGTACACCGTCTTCTTGCTTCTACTACTACTACATCTCTTTCTTATACCAGTACCGCTTTTCTCCTTCTCAATTCTGTTTCCACACTACCTATCTCTCTTTCTTACTTTATTTTGCTTTCCTTTTCCACATTGCCTCTTCCTCCCTCTCAACCGGTACCGTCTTCTTACTTCTACTATTACACCTCTTTCGTATACCAATGCTTCTTCTTATCAATTACTTTTCCACACTACCAATCTCTCTCTCTCTTACTTTCTTATCAATTCCTTTTCCACTCTACCTCTTCCTCTCTGTCAACCCGTGAGCTTATTTACCCTTTAAGGGGAGATGGGCCGTTTTTCTGGTACCCTCATGGTTAGCCCCATTAGTTTTCAGATTTTAAAGACATATGTCCCATTAGTTTGTCGGTTTTAAGACCTTTCGCCCCATTTCTTCGTCAATTTTAAGACCTTTCGTGCCCTTTAGGTGTCGATTTTTTATCCTGGCGAGCGATAGCGAGCCTGTAATTGTGGAAGAACCGGCCTTCGGCCGTTACTTTTTTCTAGAGAGAGAGAGAGGGGTGTGTGAGTGAAGTTGTGCTAGTGAGGTAAAGTCAAGAGCATAGATCGTGACGCACCTATTTGAATCAGCATCGAACACAAAGACAATACATTGCTCTATTATAGCCCAGATGCTTCAGAACTTGGCGTAAAGGTTCAATGATTCGAATCAATGTAACCTTATATACAGTATGCTGGGAACTGTACGTGTGTGTATACTTGTGTGTGTGTGTACGTGTGTTTCTTCGTATTTGTGTGTGTGTGTGTGTGTGCGTATAAGAGAGTGCATGTCAGGTGTGTTTGTGTATCTGTATGTGTGTGCACAAGAGAGAGAGAGAGAGAGATAGAGTGTGAGAGGGAGTGTATATGTAGAGTATATATACTGTATGTGTGTAAGACTGTGTGTGTGTGTGTGTGGGCCCGGTATATACTGTAGAGAGCCGCTTTAACCTGGTATTAGTGAGACAAGAGCCACTCCTCGTTTTAAGTGTCAATAAAACTAGCCCCTGCCCCGTGAAGACAAGCGAACACTATAAGGGGGCTAGCGACAGACTGGTAGTGGGGGAGGGGCTTAAGGGAGGAAGGGTATATTTATTGGGCGATTTATTTATGTATTTATAATTTTGTGAGTTTCCTCCCTGGACCTCCATCAAACTTTAAAAAAAAAAAAAAAAATCCTAAGATCCCCCCTTCTAGATAAACTTGTACATTTTTCGGTAGGCCGGTTCCTCCTAAATTACAGGCTCGCTATCGCTCGCCATGAATAATTGACACCTAAATGGCACGACAGTTCTTAATATTGACAAAGAAATGGGGTGAAAGGTCTTAGAATCGCCAAACTACTGAGCCGCAAGACTTAAAATCTAAAAACTATTGGTGCTAAACATAAAGGAGAAGGGGGTCCTGAAAACCCAAATTCCCCCCTTAAATGTGTTAGTCGCCGTGCTTAGTGTCTCTAGTTAGTAGGTTGTTGGGATTTATCTTAGGGGTTTCTGAGGGGTTTCTCTCTCGCTCTCGCTCTCTCTCTCGCTCTCGCTCTCAATCTGAAAGACTAACTGACACCCACCAAGTGACTACCGATACAATGTTTATCATAGGCAAACATTTAGGATGTTACCTATTCGGGAACGGCAAAGGCGACAAATGTGTGTGTGTGTTTGGAGAGAGAGAGAGAGAGAGAGGTGGGGGGGATCCTTACAAGAACAAGATATCTCTATGATTATCTTATCTTAATGAGGGTGACCTGCTTTTTTCTCTCTCTCTCTCTTGGTTGTATCTATTCGGCCTCATAAAGCCTACTGTTTTAAGACGTTTATTCCCATCCAGTTGTCGATTTATACCTGGCGAACGATAGCGAGCCTTCAATTTTTTTTATAATGAGTTAGATGGCTGGCTAAATTTGTATTTTTTTCGATCGAAAAATATCTCCGGCGAAGCCGGATTTTTCCACAATATGGTGGCTTGCTATCGCTTGCTGGGACAAAAATCGACACCTGGATGGGAATAAATGTCTTATACCAGTAGGCTGAATGGGGCCGAGTGGATACAACCAAGAAAAAGAAAAAAAGGCAAGCACCCCCCCTCCCACCCCCCCTAATAACTTTTTCCCTTGCCTGTGCCTGAGGTAGTGCCGATTTCAAGGCCAGTCCCCGAAGGTAAGGCAAGCTCACATGAAACGAAGCAAAACTACACCTATTAAGGGGAGATGGGTCGTTTTTCTGGACTCTTTTCTCCCTCGTGTTAAGCCCCATTTCTTTATAAGACGTTCGGCTCATTAGTTTTGCGATATTAACACCTTTCGCCCCATTTCGTTGTCAATTTTAAGACCTTTAGTTCAAGACCAAGAATAGTTTTTCTTGGACCAAGAATATTTCAAGTGATTTGTTTTTCCGTTTAGATCATTATTATTATTTTTGTTTTGTATTATGAAGTTATTAGGACACTAATTGTACCTTATACTTTACCTTTCATTTACATTTAACTTAATTACTCTTCAGCTCTCTGCCCCCTGATTTGTATAGCCTTTTAGCCTGTCCTGTTGTCTTGTATGTGTGTGTCAAGTGACCAAACGACAGCACCAGCAGTAGTACAGAGCCTGTGTATTGGTCCTGCCTGTCACAACACCTTAGATGCCTCAGTGTCAAGGAATGGGGGTGGACGGTCGCCAGTTGTCTTATATATATATATATATATATATACAGTATATATATATATAGAGAGAGAGAGAGAGAAGTGACATGTCAGGAGGGTGGCAGGCGTGACTCCCTCTTTCCTTTCTCTCTCTCTCTCTCTCTCTCTCTCTCTCTCTCTCTCTCTCTCTCTCTCTCTCTCTCTCTCTCTCTCTCTCTCTCTCTCACTTTCATCCCATCCTTTGCTTTTTGTGTATATATATGTTCATAGTCATTCTCCTCACTATTATCTGTTATAATAACTTCATTATTTAGTTTAGCCTGTTTGCTTCTACCTTCTTCTTTTTGTTTGGGTTTATTCTATATTTTGTTTGCATAACTCATTCAGTACCGGTTACATCTTTTTCATCATGCCCTGGTAACTATTACACGATATTATTCCGGTTAGGTAGGACGTCTTGCAACTAAAAGGCTACAGACTATCTCCATTGATCCATTTAGCTACCATATATTATATATCCTTCCTAAGCTGCATAAAATCGTCTAAATAGTGCTAGAATCAAATATAACAGACGTCGCCGGTACAGAAAGGGATACTAGACTTTTAGAGGCCTGTAGGAATGATGGTACGGTTGGGGACAAGAATGTATGGATAATATTTGGAGGCATAACTCTGATCCACTGGCGAACTATTTACGTCAATTTGTTTCAGTCGCAAGATGAAATAAACTCCTGAAATTGTATAGTTTTTGTGCATCATATTTTGTATTTTTTTTTTTTTTCATTGTTTTCTGTTGTGTTGTCCCTATTCGGCTCTGTCTTGAGTCGGCCACCCCCATAAAAGAAGACAAAAAGGAAATGAGGAAAACAAAAGGAAAATTGGGGATTGGGCCTGAGTATATAGAATATAATAGAATATGCATAATCTTGTCTATACCCTTAGATGATGTTCAATAATTTATAGCTACAATTATACATAGGCCTGCACATGCTCAAGTTCAGAGGCACTCACTCGTGTACGCAGTGTTATTAACCCTACCCCTTCCCACACACATACGCAAACACACACACCCTTACACAAACACACACACACACTCTCTCTCTCTCACTCTCACATATCTGACCATAACTTGAGTACTCCATTACTCATCCCCTTATTTGTTTGCATGAGCTGTAGCTAAGCTCTAGCTTAACTGCCCTGTAGTTGCTTTGCATGTAATTTTGCTGTGTTTTTGACTGATAAACGTTTGTTTATCGAGACTGCTTTTGTTTACATTTGTACCGGTTAGTGACGACCGACGCTCTAAAGTAAACAAACTATTTGCTAGTTTCATATTATAAAGTTCTAGCACTTATTGTAGATATTTTAGCCCTCACTGTAGTTAAGTGCTTAGCAAACCACCCAGTAGTTATCTTGCATGACATTGTACTGTAGTTTTGACTGATAAAAGTTTGTTTTTCAAATTCTATTTGTCAGGTTAGTAGAGACGCCGCCGATACCAGCGCCACCTGTGTACGCATAAACAAACCCTCTTCTTGTATTTTATATATCAAAGTCTAGCCAATAGCATTTCAGATACTTGTCACCATAATAGGCCTCTCACACTCTTGCCAGGGATATTACTAACTCCATTATTATTATTATTGTGTCGACCACTGTATAAACTAATATACAGGCTTTAGCCTAACTGTGTCATACTGCTAACATAATTTTATTTTTATTTTCAGGCATAAAATTGTGTTCTATTGCTAACATATTCTTTTTGTGATCAACATATTCTTTTTGTGATTTACAGGCATTAATTGTACCATATTGCTAACCAATATTTTTTGTTACTGTACTGTATACTGCTTTCCAGTGTTCTCACTAGGCTAAATTAACCCTCTCCCCTTTTTTTCTCCCAGTAAATTTTGTAACAAATTACTAGTCCATTTACAATTTTCAGGCTTTAACTGTGTCATACTGCTAACATCAATTTTTTTTTTTTTTTTTTTTTTTTCAGGCATAAATTGTGTTCTATTGCTAACATATTTTTTGTGATTTACAGCCATAATATTCTTTTTGTGATTAACATATTATTTTTGTGATTTACAGGCATTAATTGTACCATATTGCTAACAAATATTCAGGGGCGTAGCTAGAGATTTGGAGGCCCAGGGGGCTTGGTGCCTGGAGGGGCCCCCTCCATGGTTTGCTTATTATAGAAGGGGGTGGGGGTGGCGAGCGAAGCGAGCCTAATCAGCTGGGGGGTTCGGGGGGGCGCTGTAAGCCCCCCCCGAGAAAATTTTAGAATAATAATGCTACCTAGGTGCGTTTTGACGATATCCATGACTCAATAGTGGGGTACTGGTAATAATTTAATATACAATTAATTATTATATCACCGTTATCTAATGGATTAGGAATACATGTACAATGGATGGTACAATACTGTAAAACATATACCACTTTGATGAACTCTTTCTCTTTGTCGTTCATTAGGCATGTCTGAAATAAGAATATAAAATATAATACTAATAAAATAATAAAACAATAATAATGTACATGAAACGTGATAACATTAAAATATTATTTCAACCCCACCACTGGCGTTAGGGAGTTAAAATAGGCGTCATTGGTAGGCCTAATCAAGCTATGCATTACCTCAAATCTCAATACTGGGGGCCTCTTCTTGAGAACCCCAGTAACTTGTTAGAAAGCTTACCAACATTTGCACCTGACCCTGAACCAGCCAAAGGGCTAGATTAACTTACAAACGAGTATTCAATGCTCACAACTGTGTTCCTTCTTATTTCACAGTTCCTGGGCTTGATATGTACAGCCACCATAGCCTATATATGGAAGGCGTATGGTAGCATAAATAAAAGTGCTCCAGAGTCTAAATTTGAAAGAATGAGTCATAGTGCTCATAGCCTAACCAAGGTAGCCTACACTCTACACCATTAATGTTGCCTCGCAGCTCGCTATGCTCTATTTTAGCTGATGTATTGCACCCATACTTAATTGACTAATATTAAACGACTATGCATCTTTTTCACGATAAAGCTAAGGTTTAGTAAGACCATAAACATTGTATAGGCTATGTTAGGCCCCCTACAGTTCAAGAAAAAAATATGAGACCAAAACATAGGCCTATAAATTTCAAGGCCTAAAAATTTAGCACTTTAGAAGTTTAGCCTACTCTACAAATATCTTCGATACCACTCAACTTTCTCACTAGGTTAAGTACATAGGTTATCTATGAAATATAGCTATCGATTTGACCATTACAGTTCACGAAAAAGAAAATATTACCGAAATGTTTGGTTCATATATTTATATATAATTGTATGTAGGCCTAATCTTCGATTATACACTCAACTTACTAACAGTCACCATGTTTCTTGTTGTCAAATTAGGCTATATCTTATTATTCCTTTACACATGCTTACGAAAAACACAGTATATTAACCAACTGTCAAACTCAATAGTGCTATTTTGTAATGTATATAAAGTATAATGATCAGGCCTACCTATAGGCAGTGCGTCCTAAGCAAGTGGCGGGTAGGAGGCTAGGAGCGAGAGCGACGATGTTTCCCCTTGCACCGCCAAATCAATACTGATGGAGTGATCGTTATTTTTCTAATTTTAAATACCCATGACGTCGCAGGATAGAAGAAAAGAAAGAGGTTAAATCAGAAAACACACATGGTGTTTATTTTACTCATTATTAATATTACTTATATATACAATTATACAGTAAATACTATTAGTATAATTAATATTATTTTCAGATCCATTTGGGGGCTCCCTTCTCTTGGGGGCCCGGGGGGCGATTTCAAACAGCCCCCTCCCGCCCCCCCCCCTTAGCTACGCCACTGCAAATATTTTTTGTTACTGTACTGTATACTGTTTTCCAGTTTTTTCACTAGGCTACATTAACCCTCTCCCACTTTTTTTTCCAGTAAATTTTGTAACAAATTTCTAGTCCATTTGTGATTTTCAGGCTTTAACTGTGTCATACTGCTAACATAAATTTTTGTTTTTTTCAGGCATAAATTGTGTTCTATTGCTAACATATTTTTTTGTGATTTACAGGCATATTAATTTTGTCATATTGCTAACAAATTTTTTTGTGATTTTCAGGAATTAATTGTATCACATTGCTAACATACATTTTTTTGTGATTTTCAGGCTTTAATTGTACCATTTTGCTAACATAAATTTGTGTGATTTTCAGGCATATTGTGATTATATCGTCATGGCACCGCAACGAACCTGCACGAGTTGTTCCGGTAAATTTGGCCCTACCATGTTTGTTGATACTGATGTCCAAATTTGTAGATTTTGCCAGCTCCGAGAGAAGATTGCGGATGAATTGAATGCAGCTCACCGCAAGATCGATGCCCTGACTAAGAAGCTTGAATCCCTTCAAGAATTTGCCACACTCAACGTAGGAGTGCCCTCGGCCCAAGAAACCACTACTATGTCAACCGCCATTCCAGTGCATACAGTACCGGTACCCACACCAGCAGCTACCTTAGATGTTGCAGATAATAATAATGACTCTACTCTCACTCCCCCCCAGGACAACTTTCAGTTAGTGAGAAACAATGTCCATCCCAGTACCAGTACCAGGAAGGTCATCCCGACAACATGCCAAAACCGCTTCAAAATTCTGGCTATTGACGAGGAAGAGGAAACGGAAGAAGTTCGGCTTGTGGGCGACTCCATGGTCCGTGGCCAACTAACCGAGTTCTGCGCCAGGGCACCCAGGACCAGAAAGCGATTCTGTATCCCAGGTGGCGGCGTGGACGACATTGTTGCGGCTCTGGAAGAGGTTTCCAGGCTTGCCCCCGCAAGCACTACGTACGTCATCCACGTTGGATCTAACGATGTCCAACGGACGCGGTCAGAGGAACTACTTTGCAAGTACCGGCGGCTGATCAGGTCCTTCAAGGAAAAATCTAATAGAATCTTAATTTCAGGAATTGTTCCCCGGATTGATGTAGAAAACCGATTCTACAACATAGCTACCAGTACAAATCGCCAACTAGCCAAACTCTGCAGGGAGGAGAACATCGGCTTTGTCGACACGTGGGATAATTTTTACTATGATAAATCTTTGTTTTCAGGAGATGGTGTACATCTCAATGAAGTAGGAGCTGCACGTCTTGGTCGTCTGCTGAACGATGCAGTCAAGGATTTCCGTTCAAAAAACGGGGTCAACCAGACCCAAGACAGGGTAGTGTAAGTCAAATACGAACTGAAAATTCAGACAATGCACAAACAGTAACATCCAACTCTAATACTCTTAAGGTGTTTTATGTAAATGCTCGTAGCATACGCAATAAATTTTCAGATCTAGAGGAAATCGTCTTTACAGAACATTATGATATAATCGGCATTACAGAATCTTGGTTAAATTACGGAAGACAGAGACTTTTTAGCCGAATATACGCTTCCTGGTTATACAATGTTTGAGAAAAGTCGGATCAATAGAAATGGAGGAGGAGTTCTGTTTTTTATAAAGGAAAGTCTTAATCCCGTCTTAATGTCAAAACCTCAAATTGCGAATATAGACATATCTTACGTACTATTAAATAATAAACGAGGAACTAAAATAACACTAGCTTTATTATACAGACCCCCATCTCAATCAGTGCAAACTGACAGTGAAATTTATGAACAAATTGCAGAAATAACTAACATACAAGATACCGTAATTCTTGGCGATTTCAACTTACCCGTGACTAAATGGGGCGATATTCTTACTTCACACTCTGGACACGACCTCTATGCTAACTTGCAAGAGAGTTCACTTTTTCAATTTGTACAATCTCCGACCCGTGGTAATAATGTGCTTGACCTTGTACTCGCAACAAAAGAAGAATTAATAGAGAATTTGAATGTTGGTGATGAATTCAGTAACAGCGACCATCGTACGATAACTTTCACTTTAAACTTTACTAGTAACAAATCAAATAGCAGCATTGAGAAAGTCCCTAATTTCAAGAAAGCAAATTTTCATAAACTTAAATCAAAACTCAAAGAAACTGACTGGAGCTTTCTGACTAACAATAACGACATAAATACAACTTGGGAGTGTTTCACAACCACTTACCTTAAGGCAGTGCAAGACTGCATACCATCGAAAATACGGCGTCCAGGCCAAAATGATAAGCCCAAATGGTGGAATAAAGATATTTCAGACTGTCTGCTTGCTAAAAAATTTGCTAATGATAGATTAAAATCCTCACAAAATGACGAAGAACGGATGAAATTTGTAGAGCTACGACGCAAAGCCAAAAAGTTAATTAAGCAAAGTAAAAAGACCCTGGAGTTACATGTTGCGAATCAAAGTAAAACAAACCCGAAAGAATTCTATAGTTATATCAGAAAGAAAAAAGTAGTTACTTCAACTGTTGGACCATTAGTCGATGAAAATGGAGAATACACCAAAGACGAAGTACAAATGAGTAATGCCCTCAATACCTTCTTTGCATCAGTTTTTACAACCGAAGACCTCAGTGATATCCCTACACCATCGCCGATTCAGATTGATAATTCAGATGTTCTAAGCAATATCACCGTTACAGAGAGAGAAGTATTGAATTGTTTAGATAAACTCAAGGTAAATAAAACGCCTGGACCTGATACAATCTCACCTAGAGTTCTAAAGGAAGCTAAGGATGAGCTCTCCAAACCACTGACATTGCTATTCAATGAATCCTTGCAGTCTGGGACTATGCCTGATCAGTGGAAGCTAGCCAACGTAACACCGATATTCAAAAAAGGCAGCAAATCCCTACCCAGTAACTATCGTCCAATTAGCTTAACATCAATTGTATGTAAAATGCTAGAAACGGTCATAAGAGACAGACTCGTAAATCACTTAGAGGCAAATAACTTACTTAAAGATACTCAACACGGCTTTCGTAAAAAACGTTCCTGTTTAACAAACCTCTTAGACTTCTTCCACGATATCTTCAACCTCTACGATGAGAGTAAAGCTGTAGATATTATATACCTTGATTTTCAAAAGGCCTTTGACAAAGTTCCCCACAAACGATTACTGCTAAAACTAAAAGCGCATGGAATACAAGACGGTGTGTTGAAATGGATAGAAAATTGGCTCAGCGACAGAAAGCAAAGAGTAGTCATAAACGGTAAGGCATCTAAATGGACCAATGTAAGTAGTGGGGTACCCCAGGGATCGGTACTAGGACCAATTCTCTTTCTAATTTACATCAACGACATAGATGAGGGTCTCACCTGTACAGTCTCGAAATTTGCTGATGATACAAAAATTGCAAATAGCGTACTCTCAAAAGAGCAAGTTGATGATATGCAACACAATCTAGATAAATTGTCATGTTGGGCCCAAATTTGGCAAATGAGTTTCAATGCGGATAAATGTAAAGTACTACATATCGGATACCTAAATGAGAAAGCAAACTATTCGATGAATGGCACTCAGCTTAAGAATGTAAACAAAGAAACCGATCTGGGAGTAACAATATCGAGTAACCTAAAACCGAGTCAACAATGTTCAGAAGTTGTTAAGAAGGCAAACAAAATAATTGGCTTTATAGGCAGGTCATTTGAGCATAAATCCAAAGATGTTATCCTAACCCTTTACAATTCCTTAGTCCGCCCTCTTCTGGAATACTGCGTTCAATCCTGGTGCCCTTATTACCAAAAAGATATAAACAAGCTAGAACGAGTTCAACGTAGAGTTACCAAAATGATACCTAGCCTAAAGAACAAACCATACGAAGAGCGTCTTAGAGAATTAAATCTATTTCCTTTAACCCAGCGCAGATTAAGAGGCGACTTAATTCAAGTGTTCAAAATCATCAAAGGCATCGACAATATGAACTGTAGTAAGTACTTCACTATCGACCAATCTAATTACACGCGGGGAAACGGTTGCAAAATTATTGGTAAATCTTTTAACTCGCACGAATCTAAGAATTTCTTCTTCAATCGAGTTGTCAACTTGTGGAATGGGCTTCCCCGAGACGTTATAGACTGCAGCACCGTTGATTCATTTAAACTCCGCTTAGACAAATATCTCGCATCAAACCCGCGACTGACTGCGTTTGTAAATGAATAACTTTATTGTATACCCCCCTCAGTTACTAACCCATCTGTCCCCTACTAACTTCCTAATCCTGCCACGGACATTAGTTCTAGGGCAGTAGTTCCCTTTCCAATGTTCCCTTACCCACTCTAAACCACTGTTTGGACACTTGATCCTCAGTGTTTTGGAGGACAAGCAGCCTAGAAGGGTCACTAGACCTGTTGTTGCTTGATTTCCTTTGTACTCCTTTGTACTCCACACTACACGCATTCACTCGTTTTCTATTTGTCTTTATTTGTGTTTGTCTGCTTGTCTGGGATCCCTACTCTTCTTGTTAACTTTTCCTGAATGTACTTCCAGAATATATTTGGATTATCCTTCACATTTCTAGCTATCTCTCTCTCCCTCTCCTTCACCCCCCTCCTTGTTTCCCACCTTATTTTATTGTTTATTTGTTTAGAGTAACTGTATTGAAGTATCTTTTTATTGTATTAAATCTTGTAGTGATTTAATTGATTTTTCCATAGATTCCTGTTTATGCATTTTAACGTAACTTGCATCATGTTTGTTATCAGGCTATACCAGTGTGGTTTAGCCTGAAGTAGAGTACATTTATGCCCAGTTAAGGATACCCTGTTATCGCAGATTAACTCTGGAGGGTATAGTTGTTTTGTTCGCCGGCATATAAGTTCGAGGGTTTGGATCTAGCGTACCGTTGTTGCATTGTGCCCTATTACTAGTCCAATCATTAAGTCTCCTTGTTTTATTCGCAGTCCCGGTCGTAACAACATTTATCCCCATCCAGGTGTCAATTTTTTTACTGGCGAGCGGTAGCGAGCCAGCATTTTTATTATTTTTGTTTGACAGCAGGCTAAATTTGTACATTTTTCGATAGAAAAATTGTCTCCGGCAAAGCCTGATTTCTTCATATAATGCTGGCTCGCTAACGCTCGCAGGAAGAAATCAACACCTAGATGGGGATAAACGTCTTAAAATAGTTGGCTGAATGGGGCCGAATGGATACAAGCCAGAGAAAGAGAGAAAAGGACAGAAATAACAAAAAGCAGGTCACCCCCCTTAATGTGTTCGCTAGCAGGCAGTCAGGGAAGATAGCACACACACAGAATAATGTACATATGGCTATTTGTCTATATTTTAAGATTATAAGTTTCGGATGACCAGTCACTTTCACTTGTAAGGATTGCATCGTTGATTGACTTGTGCGAACACAGATGACATAAATCAGCTTTACACACATTTTGTTTTCAGTTGCTCCATACAAAATATTATTCCACATTTTCTTCAGTATATCTATGTATCTACCTATCTATCTATCTATCTCTCTATCTCGCTCTCTCTCTATATATATATATACTAGTGACAATATATTCTCCTCGGGGGAAGCGGAGTCTTAGAAGGGCGAGCAACACCAAGGTATACACGAACATGTTTATTCATGCGATGTTTCGACATAAGCATATGTCATCATCAGACCTAAAGTAATAAGAAATTATATTTATCAACTCTGCGAAGCAGAGTGGTATAGTGCACACAGATCCCGCCCGTATACTGTGCATCATAATTCAGCTTGTCTGTTGTCGTCGTCGTCTGTCTGGTAACTCCTCATAGACCGTTCAATGGATTTTCACCAAATTTCACAGGTATATACATTTGGTCAATGCAAATGTCAGTCAAAAAGAAATATTCAATTTAACCAAAAGGTTAAGGTCAAAGGTCATAAGGTTAAAAATAAGGTCAATATTTCACGTGTTTTAGTTTTTACTCAAATTTCTCCATTTTCACTATACAAGTTACTGGCACCGTCGGTATTTTATTGACTAAATTTGAAATGAATATTCTAAAGCGTAAGGTCAAGGTTAGAGGTCAAAATAAGTTTTGTACTACTATTTCTTATAATAACTGTTAGATGATCACTAGGCTTACCATGAATATTCGGAATACCTAGGCCAATGTCATACAAGAAACTATTCAATTCCATATGAAAGGTCAAGGTCACAAGTCAAGGTCAAACATAAGGTCAATATGCTAATTTCTTTACTTTTCATGCAAACTTCACAAAATTTGGTGAGATAGTTGCACTGTAAATGAAAAGGAAAATAACACATTTTGAGAAACATATGAAGGTCAAGGTGAAGGTCAAAGGTCAAGTCTATTTATATATATAAAACTAACTGATGGGTTTTAATGAAATTAGTCATGCTTATTTGATTATCCTGGGCAATGTCAATAAAAAAAAAAATACTTTTACATAAAGGTCAAGGTCAAAGGTCAACTTATGCTATATGTTTTTAGTTTTTCTTCAAATGTCTTCATTTTCACTATACAAGGTACTGGTAACCTTGATATCATAATGCTCAAATTTTAGATAAATATACTAAAGGGTAAGGTTAAAGTTCAAGGTCAAAGGTCAACATAGGTTTTTTACTAGTATTTCTTATATTTACTCTTAGATTCTCACTAGGCTTACCATGTATATTCGGAATACCTAGGCCCAGATCATACAATAAACTATTCAATTCGCGAAGCAGAGTGGTATCGTGCACACAGATCCCGCCCGTATACTGTGCACCATAATTCAGCTTATCTGTCGTCGTCGTCCGTTCGGCAAAACAAAATCTTTTTCACCCCCAAATACTATTCCCACTTGTTTTATTGTTGTTACATGTTAATATCTTTATATTAAACATAAAATAGGTGCATTTGAATAAGTAGTAACGATATTTATCGTAAAATTACCAAATTAGTCGGGATTTACCCACAATATCTTCGCCCAGCGGAACGTTTTAAATACCATAGGCTTGCTGCGCTCAGGTTAAATAGTTATTATTAACCATAATGTCTCGATAACTACTGATGGACTGGTTAAATACAGCATACTGTACATTATATCCTTACGTTGAATGGCACCAATCGAGCAGGGCAGTAGCCAAGGGAGGCCACATAGGCATATGATAAATAGTTGCTGGAACTCCTGTAATATTTGCCTGGTTCCACTGTTGCTTTATGCGCCTCACCTACACAGGGAGTAAATCAGCTAAATCTCACAAACACCTCCTCCTCCTATTCATTTAACTCGTATCTTCTTACCTTGGAGGGGGACACTTGTTACCCGGCAGCTTTGCCTTTGTCTCCTTTCATGCACATAGAGAAACAAATAGTGAACTGCGAGAAAGTCCCAAGTGTGGTGGTGAGGTAAACTTAGTAATTAGGCCGGAAGGACAGGTGTGATTATCTCTGCTGAACCACCTGTTGAACACTACCAACAAAGTGTAGGAGAGAGAGAGAGAGGGAGGGAGGGAGGTGGGGGGGTTAGGTGTGTTAAAATGACGAGTGATGGGGGGCTACAAGTTGATAAAAACAGGAAATAGGATTGAAGAAGCAGATTGTGAGATAAGAGTTTCTAACAAACCAATACACTTTTCAGTCAGATGACGGGGTAACATTTGAGGCCAGTTACCGTCATTTGAATGTATAGAGCTAACCAAATGAAACTAAGTAAAAACTATGATAACATTTCTTATAAAACGCAAGAAAGGTAACCTAGTCTATCAAATTATAAAAAACAAATTTGTGTTTGGCTTGTTGCTTTAATGTCATACAATTTAGTTGTGAATAATGTGGACATGTTGAAATACATCCTATATGTAAGTTTTATACATGAAAGATTTGTCCACACACTTGTATTATCATTGTTGTTGTTATGTTTGTTTTTTTCTATGTGAATGAGGGAGACAAAAGGCATAACTGCCTGCAGCGAGTGCCTCCCCCAGATTTCAAAGAGTGACAGGGCCGAAATCAAGGGACGTTCGAACCAGAATGCCTGGACACACGGTTTTGAAGCAATTTAAGGCATAGGAAGAGGGAAAGACTGATTCTGGAAGAGAGTTCCAGAGCTCAGCAGTTGAATAGAAGAAAGTCTTGAGAATAGCGTTTCACTCTTGAGTTGGAAAGTTGCACAGAGTAGGGGTGAGATTGTGTTGCAAGGCGGGTTCTAAGTACCCTACCTTCGTGATGCACTATATACAGCATGTAACTCTTTAGGATACTAGTGCTCCAACCTATCCTGACCTAACCAAATCTTTAATTTCTAAACTACCTTCCTCCCGTTTTTATCCCTCCATCTGTGCCTTTGTCTCTAATTTTTTTCTCCGGCCGTTCCATAGCTGCGGTTGTGGACAGCCATCGCTCACTTCCTCACCCTATCAATCCTTCATCTTCTCTCAATATTCTTGGTGTCTCTTTTTCTTCTGCTCTCACTTGGAAGGGCCATATTACCAGTCTTGCTAAGGCAGCCTCCCAAAAGCTGAGTGTGCTCAACCGCCTCAAGGGGTTCTTTACCCCTGCACAGCTTCCTGCTCTGTACAGGGGCACAGTGCATCCTTGTATTGAGTATTGTTCACATGTGTGGGGAGGATCCTCTAACACCGCACTCCTAGACAAAGTGGAAAGGAAAGCCTTTCATATCATTAACTTCTGTCCACTCACCAACTCTCTGCAATCTCTCTCTCTTCGCCGCAATGTTGCATCTCTCTCGCTATTCTATTGCTACTATAATAATCAGTGTTCCTCAGAGCTCTCCCAGTGTATACCACCTCCTCTACGTAGGGCATGGCGTGCCCATCTTGCAACACAATCCTACCCCTACTCTGTGCAACTCTCTAACCCAAGAGTGAAAAGTTACTCTCAGACTTTCTTCTATTCAATAGCCGAGCTCTGAAACTCTCTCCCAGAATCAGTCTTTCCCTCTTCCTATGACTTAAATTGCTTCAAACTTGTGTGTCCAGGCATTTTGGCTCTAACGTCCCTTGATTTTGGCCCGTCACTCTTTCAACTCTGGGGGAGGCACTCTCTACAGGCAGTTTTGCATTATGCCTCCCTCACTCACATAGACAAAAAACAAAACAAAAAAGCATTGAGTATTTTATGTTAGAGAAGTTAGGCTTTGTAGGAAACAGCCAAGGAGTTCCGAGTGTACAATATATCCACTGGTATAACATCATACAACAAATTATCAGTAACATGAAGTTAATAGGGCCCATATCTCGAAGAACTCCCATGAACCACCAAACATACAAGACCAACTTTGTTCGAGATTTAACGTATCTTTAATCATTACATTAGTAAATACAGTTTTAGTCATTGGAAACAAACATACATAATTACTTTAATATTTTCCAATTTAAATAAAACAAATTGTAATTAGCTTAGCACAAATTTATATGAAAATGACCCTCCATTAATATTTAAAATATGATGCGCACGAATGATCATCATTGATATAGGGTCATGCATGTCATCAGTATAATCCCCCGAACCAATGTAATCTCTCTTTACAATACCGTGATGGAGTTTTATTGGTAATGGATGGAATTAACTAGGATCAACAGTTGGAGAGAGGGGGGAGAGAGAGAGAGATTATTCAATGATGAAATATACGTAAAGCTGACTAAACCATCAAAGTTATCTATAAATATTATTATACGTAAAGGAATAAAGGTGATTGTATTATTCATTCAACTAAGACTACACAGAATTATTTATACGGCTTCCCATCACGCAGAAACACCAGAAGTATACACGATAATAATAACCTAAAGAGCTGATTAACCAAGAACCCCTTGATACTTTTGATAATTTTGATGTATTCGCCACTCTTCTAGCGGCACCAAGGAGCGCGGCGCCCCTCGTTATGGGTGGTGATTTTGGTGTAGTAGACTGTTTGAAGCGACAGCTCGCTCCCTCGCGAGGATGGGCTCGTCAGGCACTTTTTGCAGTTCGACGTCGAGGGCTCTCTTGAAGTTGTCTAACGAGACGTCCCTCATGTCTCTTACACGCCGTGGGAGTTTGTTGAAGAGACGTGGGCCTCTGTGTGATAACCAGCCCTCTCGCAGAGAGCCCATAGCACCCCTGTTATTCATCCGGGGGATTTCGCATTCCCAGCCTCTCCTATCACTGAATTTCATGACTATCGGAGAATGTAGGTTTGGTACTAAACCCTCTGCAATTTTCCACGTGTATATTATTAGGTAACGTTCTCTTCCACGTTCCAGCGAGTACAGATTCAGTGCTCTTAAACGCTCCCAATAGTGTAGATGTTTTATCGAACAAGTCATTTATTTCACCTGCTTTGTATGGGGATGTTAATATGCTACAGTATTCAAGCCGCGGTAGCACTAGAGATTTGAAGAGCGTTATCATAGGTAATTCACCGCGTGTTTTAAGTGTACGTAGAATCCAACCCGTTAGACGTTTCGCAGCCGCAACTTTGACCTGGTTATGTACTTTGAAGCCCATATTTTTAGATATTAATACCCCAAGGTCTTTCACACTGTCTTTCCGTTCTATTATGTGTTAGATTCTGTTAAGTAATTTGTAATTGCTTTAACGCCATTATTATCTCCGTACCGTATTAATTGGAATTTTTCTTCATTGAATTGCATGTTGTTTTCCCTGGTCCACTGAAACACTACATTCATGTCTTCCTGCAGTCGGCCCGTGTCCTCTTGTGTGTTTACTATCTTGCTTAATTTTGTGTCATCAGCAAAAGACGACACCGTACTGTGTCTAGTGTTGGTATCTATGTCGCAAATTAGTATGAGGAACAGAAGGGGCGCCAGCACTGTTCGTTGAGGCACTGAGCTTTTGACATCCGAAGGCTCAGATGTTACTTGGTTTACTGCTACGGATTGTTTTCGGTTTACTAGGAAATTGTATATCCACCTTCCGATTTGAGTTTGTGGGCTATTATACCATGGTCACATTTATCAAATGCCTTAGCAAAATCGGTGTAAATGACATCCACGTTTTTCTTTTCTTCTAGCGCTTTAAGAATTTTGTCATAGTGTTCCAAAAGTTGTGAGAGACATGATCTTCCCGCTCTGAATCCATGTTGACCGGTGTTGTGTAGTTCATTTGCCTTCATGAATGTTGAGATTTTGCTTCGCAGAACTCGCTCGAAAACTTTAATGATGTAGGAGGTTAGAGCTACCGGGCGGTAGTTTTTTGGTAGTGCTTTACTCCCTCCTTTATGCAGTGGGGCAATTATTGCATTTTTCAAGCTATCTGGTATTTCACCAGTGTCTAGACTCCTTCTCCACATTATAGACAGGGGTTTTGAGAGGTTTTCCTTACATTTCTTCATTAGGATCGAGTTCCAAGAGTCCGGGCCTGGTGCCGAGTGGGATGGCATGTTGGAAATGGCCTCTTCTATGTCTTTTGGACCGAAATCAATATCCAGCATCTGGGCGGTTTCCGTGGGGGAGGTTTCCATGAAAAATATATTTTGGTCTCTGATGACTTTTGTTTCATCAGGCTCACTGAATGCCATTTCATACTGCCTGCGTAATAGTTCGCTCATTTCCTTTTTGTCCCCTGTGAAAGAGCCGTCCCCTTTGCTTAGTGGGCCGATGTTTGATGCTGTTTTAGCCTTGTGTTTGGCGTATGAAAAGAAGTATTTGGAATTTTCCTTTATACCTGCAATAGCTTTCCTCTCCTCTTCCATATGTTGTAGTTCATATGATATTCGTAGCCTTTGTTCAATTTCCACAATTTCTCTATCTATTTCGGCCTTTTGCCTATCTTGTAGATTTTGATGTGTGAGTCTTTGTGTGAGTAATTTTCTTCTGCACAGCCTCCTCCTTTCCCGATCTTGTTTGCTTCTTCGTTTTGTTTGTCTTGCAGGTATATGGTGGCTACAGATTTGGGTCATGGTTTCTGTTATTAAGACTAGACATTCTGCTGGAGTCAGGTTATTCATTAAATCTTCCCAGTCTATTTCCTCCACTTCTTGATTTACCTCTTCCCACCTAATGTTTTTGTTATTGTAGTTAAATTTACTGAAGGGGCCAGTTTTTGTTCTCGATTCTGAGGTTGTCTGTACACTTTCTAAGGTTGTTTTGATCTCAATTAATTTATGATCTGATTATGTTGTGTCCGATATGTTAATGCTGTGTACTAGAGAGTCGTTGTTAGTGAAGACCAGGTCTAAGATACTGTTTTCCCGTGTGGGTTCAGC
Source organism: Lithodes maja (assembly GCA_037953745.1). Classification (NCBI taxonomy): domain Eukaryota; kingdom Metazoa; phylum Arthropoda; class Malacostraca; order Decapoda; family Lithodidae; genus Lithodes; species Lithodes maja. Next base: position 27,527 of record JBAKBP010018345.1, on the reverse strand, counting down.
AATATGCTGGGCAAGACTAAAAAAATTGCAAAGTTCAAAAAGCTCTCTCGTATTAGTATTTGCTTCTCCCGTGTTATTTGCCACTAACTGGTTTTCTAGTTGTCTCCATTTAATGTTTGGTAGGTTAAAGTCTCCTAGCCATATAATATTTGGTGTTGGGTTCCCCAGGGTTTCCACTTCTGATTTTATTTTGTTGAGCTGGGTTTTGAATTCTTCTCGGGATGAGTCTGGAGGCCTGTATGTAACAATAACTGCTAAATTTAGGGATTCTATTTTAACTCCAAGTATTTCCACCACTTCATTACAGTTATTTAGGAATTCAGTACATATCAGTGAGTCATGGATGTACAAGGCTACACCTCCATGTGATCTATGCGTTCTGTCCGCCCTATGTAGGATGTAACCAGGAATCCATACCTCACTATCTTCCTGATCTTTAATGCGAGTTTCTGTGACAGCCGCAAATATAGCGTTTCCTTCTTCTAGCAGGCCCCTAATAAATGGTACTTTGTTCGTGGTTCTATTTTTTAGGCCTTGGATATTTGCAAACAAGATTGGGGGGGGATTGTTTGGAGTACTATGTGTACCTAATAGTCTTCGGGATGTATTTGCCACTCTTGGGAGGCCAGGAGGTGCTCGAGGTGTTCTATGTGCTCTTCCATCTCCCTCAGTCTCTTCATCTTCGTCTGCCCTTTCCCTCCTTGCCTTTTTCCTCTGTCTCGTCCTCGCATAGCTAGAGAGTTTTTTGGGCTACCATTCGTGTTAGGTCTAGCATATCTCCAAGTCCCTTTAATATGAAAAGCTGGGCATTTCATTTTGTAGAAGGTCTTGTTCTCAAGTGATGTCTTGCAAAGGGATGGGTGGTGGTATTTGCAGGTTTCACCAAATCTACATTTTCCATGACTGGTTATGTTGTTGCAAATTTTGGGATGAGCAAATCTACACGACTTCCCATTATATTCGCCCTTTTGACCAAAGTAGCACCTTCTTTCCAGATAATATCTGCACACTGGTGTAGACAACCCCAGTAGGTGTGGCTGGGGATGCGAGGGGTTATGTGGTGAGCTAAGTGTGGTTGTGGGTGATAGTGGGCTTGGTGTATGGGTGGGTGAGGCCTGCAGGGAGGTGGCAGTGGTGAGGGGGGAGACGATGTGGAAGGGGAGCCTGATATGGGGGCTTGTTGCATCCTACGTTCATCCTGCAAATGTATTTGATCAACAGCAGTAGGGTGGTCAATGGCCATAGATGGGATTAATGTGGGGGTTTTCTGGGTCTGGGGAGGTGTGGGGAGATGTGCGGCAGGGTTTGTGGATTTATAGGGTGCGAAAGGTTGTTGTTCGGCAGGCGATGTGTGTTGATGTGCAGGAGGCAATGTGGGCTTTTGCATGGGAAGGTGTGCATGTGTGGGTTGTGATACTAGTATGGGCCCTGAGGCCCCAATAGTTCCCCATTTTCTGTGAAAAGTAGCTATGTCTTGGCTATATTTCGGTCTATCTTGTACTTCTGTATTTTCTACAGTCTGTATGACTTGCCATGTGATATCGAAACAACTATCGCAGAAATGGAGGTTCTTCCCTCTTGTATTGTACGCCTCATTTATTGGTATCAATCCTATGCAAACCCAGTGGTATGGTTGCTTGCATATTCAACATGCGGTGCCTTTATGCCCATGTATATTCATCTTACACCTTGTACAGGTGTCTCTGGTAGATTTTTTTTTTTTTTTTTTCCCACCCGCCCTTCCATGGAGGAGAGAGAGGGGGAGGGGGCGTGGAGGACAAGGAGGTGTTTGTTACGCGGTTTGTGGAGAGTGAGGGGGGGGGGGGGGGAGTGCCACTCGTTTACACTCTTTATGGTTTAAACTTTAAGTAACTTTAAGTAACACTTTCAATAATTATCTTATGAAACAGAATTCTCACTGCCCTAACCACTTTTCCCGTTTTTGGTCGGCTGTTTAGCGGAATATATGGCACTCTAGGAAAATAACGAACTTTCCAGGCTACCTATATATAGTATATATTTTAATTTTCATGTTTTACCTATCAACTTGATTCAACACTGCTCAGGTTCGAATTTTCACCACATTTGGTTGCGTGGGAGATCTTTCTCTCCAATAACGTCACTACTAACCTGCGATATGGTCGAGAAATAATCTGCACTGATTTAATTTGTTTACATATTGTTTTTCTCTGTTTGCTATTTTTTACGATATTTGTTTTGTCGGTACCCTTTCCTGTCGAGGTTAAGTTTCGCTTTTGGTAAAATCGTATAGGGGGAGAGGACGTGTCCAGGAGAGCGAGGGGATATATGTGTTTATGGTCTTTGCGGTGGTCACCGAGGGTATTTTGTTTACAGCATACGTCCTGTTCCCAAGCTAAAAGTTAAAAGTTCCCCTGACTTTAATCCTCTGTATTATACTTTCCTAGTTTATTTACGTGATATACGATGTTCACTATCACTTTTAACTTAGGCTTCCTATTTTCCCATAGCCCTGTTTGATTTCATAGGACTATAGAGCTAACACTTTGCTTTGGGACGTAACGGTTTTTTCTTTCCCTTCTTCTTTCCACCCGCCTTGCCTATGCCCCATGGGCCTGCCCTAGACCGCAGCGCCGTGGCACTGCTGTAGGAGTTACCGGATTGTTTTCTCCAAAACGCGTATATCTTCCCAGATATTTTATCAATCGGTTCGATTTTGCACTTCACAGGACCGCGACACTACGTTTGTCTTTGCGTGTGATTTTTTGAAAGTTTAATCACCAGTATCCCGCGGGATAGTCGAAAAATCCCGGACCGCGACGGACGTCCTCCTCTCTCACGATTGTAGAGACTGATTCGGCTATCGGCTAATTTATCATATTAAACATTAAGATCGGTATGTATTGATTAGGTACACTATTCGAAATGTGTTGACTTAGTCTAGTTTTATTTCTTAATTAAATCCAAACCTTTATTCCAATATGTTATGATTCCACTTTGATGATGCCGATACCAAAATCATAAATTAACCAAATATAATATTATGTATAATATACATTGCCAGTATGGTATCAACACTGTTCTTATGTATAATATACATTGCCAGTATGGTATCAACGCTGTTCTTATGTATAATATACATTGCCAGTATGGTATCAACGCTGTTCGTATGTATAATATACATTGCCAGTATGGTATCAACGCTGTTCTTATGTATAATATACATTGCCAGTATGGTATCAACGCTGTTCTTATGTATAATATACATTGCCAGTATGGTATCAACGCTGTTCTTATGTATAATATACATTGCCAGTATGGTATCAACGCTGTTCTTATGTATAATATACATTGCCAGTATGGTATCAACGCTGTTCTTATGTATAATATACATTGCCAGTATGGTATCAACGCTGTTCTTATGTATAATATACATTGCCAGTATGGTATCAACGCTGTTCGTATGTATAATATACATTGCCAGTATGGTATCAACGCTGTTCTTATGTATAATATACATTGCCAGTATGGTATCAACGCTGTTCTTATGTATAATATACATTGCCAGTATGGTATCAACGCTGTTCTTATGTATAATATACATTGCCAGTATGGTATCAACGCTGTTCTTATGTATAATATACATTGCCAGTATGGTATCAACGCTGTTCGTATGTATAATATACATTGCCAGTATGGTATCAACGCTGTTCTTATGTATAATATACATTGCCAGTATGGTATCAACACTGTTCTTATGTATAATATACATTGCCAGTATGGTATCAACGCTGTTCTTATGTATAATATACATTGCCAGTATGGTATCAACGCTGTTCGTATGTATAATATACATTGCCAGTATGGTATCAACGCTGTTCTTATGTATAATATACATTGCCAGTATGGTATCAACGCTGTTCGTATGTATAATATACATTGCCAGTATGGTATCAACGCTGTTCTTATGTATAATATACATTGCCAGTATGGTATCAACGCTGTTCTTAACATGTATAATATACATTGCCATTATGGTATCAACGCTGTTTTTAGCATGTATCCATGTCTGTAAATTAACAAATATTGGGCAGATGGGAATCATGGACATTAAACTAGCCACCCACCACTGTTGAGACGAGATGGGTTGGGTGTGAGGGGGATCTGTCAGGTGTGGGGCTCTGCAGACCCCCGTTTTTCCTGATCTCTGACCGTTTCGGTGAGGTCAGTCCTAATGGTGTTTTTAAGCTGGGCTTATAATTAGGCCTTATAATTAGGGTTGGGTGTGACAGGGATCTGCCTTGTGTAGGCCAATCGGCTTTCTGCAGACTCCCATTTTCTTACGTTCTTATGAAAAAATAGTGATAGAAAAAATACATAGATGGCCTCAGAGTATATCAAACCCTAAGTTTAGTGGTCAGTCCTTTATTTGTTGCTTTGATTTGTTCACAATATTGCTCTTTTTAATTACTTTCTTGGCAATACAAACTTTCAGTTATTCCTCTTGCGTCCATTTTCTATTATTGGCCACACACTTGCAATATCCCCATTGTACCATAACAGAAGTACTTATTATTTTCCAGTATTTAATCATTGTTCTTATATCTTCATCCATCTATGACTTGTGACCTTTTACGCTAAACCAAATGTCCTTATGTTTATCTAGAAACACAAATAGCTAACTTATTAGTGTCTTATCAATCTTACTTCATTAACATTCATGTGACTATTGACTGCTTATCAAAGGAGTACAAAGGAAATCAAGCAACCACAGATCTAGTGACCCTTCTAGGCTGCTTGTCCTCCAAAACACTGAGCATCAAGTATCCAAACAGTGGTTTAGAGTGGGTAAGGGAACATTGGAAAGGGAACTACTACCCTGCCACTAACGTGGCAGGACGAAGAAGTTAGTAGGGGACATATGGGTTAGTAACTGAGGGGAGGATAAAATAAAGTTATTCATTTACAAACGCAGTCAGTCGCGGGTTTGATGCGAGATATTTGTCTAGGCGGAATTTAAATGAATCAACGGTGCTGCAGTCTATAACGTCTCGGGGAAGCCCATTCCACAAGTTGACAACTCGATTGAAGAAGAAATTCTTAGATTCGTGTGAGTTAAAAGATTTACCAATAATTTTGCAACCGTTTCCCCGCGTGTAATTAGATTGGTCGATAGTGAAATACTTACAGTTCATATTGTCGATGCCATTGATGATTTTGAACACTTGAATTAAGTCACCTCTCAATCTGCGCTGGGTTAAAGGAAATAGATTTAATTCTCTAAGACGCTCTTCGTATGGTTTGTTCTTTAGGCTAGGTATCATTTTGGTAACTCTACGTTGAACTCGTTCTAGCTTGTTTATGTCTTTTTGGTAATAAGGGCACCAGCATTGAACGCAGTATTCCAGAAGAGGGCGGACTAAGGAATTGTAAAGGGTTAGGATAACGTCTTTGGATTTATGCTCAAATGATCTGCCTATAAAGCCAATTATTGTGTTTGCCTTCTGAACATTGTTGACTCGGTTTTAGGTTACTCGATATTGTTACTCCCAGATCGGTTTCTCTGTTTACATTCTTAAGCTGAGTGCCATTCATCGAATAGTTCGCTTTCTCATTTAGGTATCCGATATGTAGTACTTTACATTTATCCGCATTGAAACTCATTTGCCAAATTTCGGCCCAATGTGACTATTTATCTAGATTGTGTTGCATATCGTCAACTTGATCTTTTGAGAGTACGCTATTTGCAATTTTTGTATCGTCAGCAAATTTTGAGATTGTACAGGTGAGACCCTCATCTATGTCGTTGATGTAAATTAGAAAGAGAATTGGTCCTAGTACCGATCCCTGGGGTACCCCGCTACTTACATTGGTCCATTTAGATGCCTTACCGTTTATGACTACTCTTGCTTTCTGTCGCTGAGCCAATTTTCTATCCATTTCAACACACCGTCTTGTATTCCATGCGCTTTTAGTTTTAGCAGTAAACGTTTGTGGGGAACTTTGTCAAAGGCCTTTTGAAAATCAAGGTATATATAATATCTACAGCTTTACTCTCATCGTAGAGGTTGAGGATATCGTGGAAGAAGTCTAAGAGGTTTGTTAAACAGGAACGTTGTTTACGAAAGCCGTGTTGAGTATCTTTAAGTATGTTATTTTCCTCTAAGTGATTTACGAGTCTGTCTCTTATGACCGTTTCTAGCATTTTACATACAACTGAGGTTAAGCTAATTGGACGATAGTTACTGGGTAGGGATTTGCTGCCTTTTTTGAATATCGGTGTTACGTTGGCTATCTTCCACTGATCAGGCATAGTTCCAGACTGCAAGGATTTATTGAATAGTAATATCAGTGGTTTGGAGAGCTCATCCTTAGCTTCCTTTAGAACTCTAGGCGAGATTGTATCAGGTCCAGGCGTTTTATTTACCTTGAGTTTATCTAAACAATTCAATACTTCTCTCTCTGTAACGGTGATATTGCTTAGAACATCTGAATTATCAATCTGAATCGGCGATGGTGTAGGGATATCACTGAGGTCTTCTGTTGTAAAAACTGATGCAAAGAAGGTATTGAGGGCATTACTAATTTGTACTTCGTCTTTGGTGTATTCTCCATTTTCATCGACTAACGGTCCAACAGTTGAAGTAACTACTTTTTTCTTTCTGATATAACTATAGAATTCTTTCGGGTTTGTTTTACTTTGATTCGCAATATGTAACTCTAGGGTCTTTTTACTTTGCTTAATTAACTTTTTGGCTTTGCGTCGTAGCTCTACAAATTTCACCCGTTCTTCGTCATTTTGTGAGGATTTTAATCTATCATTAGCAAATTTTTTAGCAAGCAGGCAGTTTGAAAAATCTTTATTCCACCTTTTGGGCTTATTATTATGGCCTGGACGCCGTATTTTCGATGGTATGCAGTCTTGCACTGCTTTTAGGTAAGTGGTTTCGAATAACTTCCAAGGATGTATTTATGTCGTTATTGTTAATTAAAAAGCTCCAGTCAGTTTCTTTAAACATAGCTCTAAGTTTATGAAAGTTTGCTTTCTTGAAATTAGGGACTTTTTCGATGCTACTATTTGGTTCGTTACTAGTAAAGTTTAAAGTTAAAGTTATCGTACAATGGTCGCTGTTACTGAATTCATCACCAACATTCAAATTCTCTATTAATTCTTCTTTTGTTGCAAGTACAATGTCAAGAACATTGATAAAGCGAACTCTCTTGCAAGTTCGTATACAAGTCATGTCCGGAGTGTGAAGTAAGAGTATCGCCCTACTTGGTCACAGGTAAATTAAAGTCGCCAAAAAATACGGTATCTTGTGAGTTACTTACATCTGCAATTTGTTCATAAATTTCTCGGTCAGTTTGCACTGATTGAGCTGGAGGTCTGTATATTAATGCAAGTATTATTTTTGTACCATTATTATTCTTTATTAGCACAAAAGATGTGTCGACGTTCACAATTTGAGGTTTTGACAAGAGGGTCGGGTTAAGACTTTCTTTGATATAAAATAAAAAGCCACCTCCATTTTTATTTATTCGGCTTTTCTCAAACATTACATAACCGGGAAGTGAATACTCTGCTAAAAAGTCTCTATGTACTGTATTGAGCCAAGATTCTGTTATACCAATCACATCATAATTTTCAGTAAACACTAGTTCCTCTAAATCTGAAAATTTAGTGCGTATGCTACGAGCGTTTGCATAGAAAACCTTTAAAGTTGCGGTTTTAGAACTCACAGAACGTTCTTTAATCAAATTTTTGGTTCTGATCAGATCTACATTTACATTCATGGCTGACATCGGTCCTCGGTCATTATCCCTGGCGGTTTTGAATTTGGGTCGTGTTGGTTGAGCTTTATCCAAATTCGCGGTTCTTGACAGATTAGCATTTAATTTCTTCGCAGGTTGCCGCCCTCGCTGTCTTCGGTCCTCCTTCCTGGTTGTCCTGTGCCGAGTCGATTTCTTCTCCGAAAATCCTTCACCGCATCATTGAGAAGACGCCCAAAATGTGCTGCTCCCACCTGGTTCAGATGAACTCCATCGTCCGAAAACAAATAGTCATCGTAGTAGAAATTGTCCCAGGTGTCGACGAATCCCACGTTTTCCTTCCTGCAGAGGTTTGCTAGACAACAATTTGTGCTGGTGGCTATGTTGTAAAATCGGCTCTCTACACCAAGCCGGGGGACGATTCCTGAGACGATGATCCTTGATGACTTCTCCTTAAACGACTTGATCAGCTGCTGGTACTTTAAAAGCAAATCTTCCGACCGGGTTCGCTGTACATCGTTGGATCCAACGTGGATGACGTACATTGTATTAACAGGGGCCAGCTTAGATACTTCGTCAACTGCAGCAACTACGTCGTCCACACCACCACCAGGGATACAAAAACGCTTCCTGGTCTTAGGTGCTCTGGCGCAAAACTCTGTGAGCTGACCACGTATCATCGAGTCTCCCACGAGCCGGACTTCTTCTATTTCCGCTTCGTCATCTGAGTCTGCGAGTATCTGGAAGCGGTTTTGACACTCGGTAATCGGTATGGGTTTCCTGGTCTTGGGGCAAACGTTGTTCCTCACGACACACGGAAGTTGTCTTGAGGGGGAAGAGAGTTACTATTTGTTTCTTGAGTATCGGAACCATCAGATGAAATGGCTACTGCAGGCGTTGAATTGTTGGCAGTTGACGTTTGGGGGCGTTGGTGGCTGCTGGAGTTGCGGTGACAATTGAAGTTTGTGGTACTCCAACATTGAGTGTTACAAACTCTTGGAGTGATTCCAGTGATATCAGTACATCAACTGTCATTATTTTCAATACGATAAGCTTTCTCTCTCTCTCTCTCTCTCTCTCTGTTGACGACAGGAACAAATTGAGAGAGGCAGGAAGATTAATGGAGAAGACAAACTAGAGAGGAGGAGGAAGAAGAAGAATAGATGGAAGTCAGGTGAAGGGGAAGGTATTCAGGGAAGAAGAAGAAGAAGATGAGAAGAAGATGAGAAGAAGAAGAGAGACAAATACACCAGTAAGATTGGTAAGTAGAAGAAGAGAATATAGAGGTGCAGAAAGTGGAGAAGACGGTATAACAGATGTAGTTGCAAGATAATTGGATGATAAATGTGCAACACGACTAAGAAGTAGAAAATTTAGCAAGGTCAAGGTCAAGGTAACGTAAATGACCGAGAAACGATGAAAAAATAAAAATAAACGGAGAACAGCACGAAAGAAGAAGGTGAGTGTTATAGTGGTGGTTGTCAGCTGATAAGGGTGCAGGGGGTACCAACCGATGCGAGTGGCCAATCAGAGAACACCAGGAGACGACTTTACTAGCTCACAGGTAATAATAAAAATAATAATAATTAAAGTTTCAAGCAACGTTGTCCGGGGTTCGAGCGGTTATGCAAGTAGGGTATTATGTTGGATACAAAAGCTGTGTCACAGATATCAAAAGATCATTTAACTTATTGGGCATGGAGAAACTACAGAAGGAACAGATTGTGCAAACAAACATGAGCGAGAGAGGGAGAGATTGGCTGTATAAGGGATCTGCCTCTATTTGTTTAGTAACAGAGTTGTAGATATGTGGAATAGGCTACCGAGTGCTATAATGGGATCAAGCACAATAGAGCTTCAACTTGAAATTAGATAGAACGAGATGGGTTGGGTGTGAAAGGGATCTGCCATGTGTAGGTCAATTGGCTCTCTGCAGACTCCCGTTTTCTTATTTTGTTTATGTTCTCATTTGTGAGGGAGAGAGAGAGAGCGCGGGATGGATTGGGTGTGAAAGGGATCTGACATGTGTGGGCCAATCTGCTCTCTGCATACTCCAGTTTTCTTATGTTCTCATTTGTGAGAGAGACAGAGACTAGGATGTCATAAAAAAGGAAGACAGAGATAAATGAGAGAGAGTTTTTATGAGATGGGTTGGGTGTGAAAAGGATCTGTCTTGTGTGGGCCAATTGGCTCTCTACAGACTCCCATTTTCTTATGTTCCTATTTCTTACAATTGTGTTTTGGTTGCAGGTATATGATAACATGGGTGTATAGTAAGTAGTGTAAATAACAGGTATTGTTTATGAGATGGGTTGGGTGTGAAAGGGATCTGCCTTATGTGGGCCACTTGGCTCTGCAGACTCCCATTTTCATCTTGGTTGCATATGTAAGGGATCTGCCTCATTTGTACAGGTGTGCAAACAAACAAGAGCGAGAGAGAAAGAGATTGGCTGTGTAAGGGATCTGCCTCTATTTGCTTGGTATAAGAGTTGTAGATATGTGGAATAGGCTACCTAGTGCTATAGTAGGATCAATAACAATAGAGCTTCAACATAAAATTTGATAAAACGAGATGAGTTGGATGTGAAAGGGATCTGCCGTGTGTGGGCCAGTCGGCTCTCTGCAGACTCCCATTTTCATCTTGGTAGCATATGTAAGGGATCTGCTGCAAATAAGAGAGAGAGAGAGATTGGCTGTGTAAGGGATCTGCGTCTTTCGTAACAGAGTCGTAGATATGTGAAATAGGCTATATCGTATAAATACGATAGAATATGACTCTTTTGTGATCTCGTATGTCTCTGTGACGTCACGATCTCTCCTACAGCACGACGTAGGACGAGTAGATCGTATATTATAAGATTGTAAATAAGTTAAGTTATAAAAAGCCTAATATGCTATTAAGCAATATTGCCATTGTCTTATGTAGTATATATGAATTTATCGTATATATTAATATAATTTATCGTATAGAGCAACCTAGATGCGGTACGATAATTTGGGCTCCTGGCCTTTTGCCAAGGCAGCAAGGTGTGTCTTCGAGGAACACCAGAGCCTTCACGAACTCCAACCAATTAACATCTAATTTTCCGCCCTCAGTTGATCGTGCTTTTGTGCCTCTAATCACAATACACATACAGCAATACACACAGCTACACCATCACGACGCTCTCATCGACGCCATGACTGACAGACAGATAAGCATAATATTCATGTCCATTCCCATGTAATCATTTATTCTTTCTTTAACTTGACTCGTGTCTCGGGAACGAAGTCTCGATCCCCATTGTCCACCGCCATATTGGGTAAAACTTTCTCGCTTGCCTCATTGCCACGTGGAACTATTGGCGAGTTAATTCCTGGCTAATATTAACCCTTATAACCTTACCCTATATATAAATCTATTATGTGAGACCTTTGGATATAACTTAGCTTCTTTCAGATTGAATTCAATTTAGATATGGAGTAGTTTTCATTTAGATTGATTTATTTGATTCATTATAGCTTAGTAATATTCAACTTCCATTGATAGTTTACCACATTGGTGCCCAGACCCGGGAAATTAGCTACCAGTAAGGGATTTTAAGGCAATGAACAAGGGGACATATAACAGGATGCAGGAACAACTCTATGATAAACTGGCAAGGCTAGCCAAGCGATGGTTAGATCCGGAATGCAGGGTCACATCGTTGCACCTGCCCAAGTTCTGCATCCCACCCATCATCTTTCCCCAATAATTTTCTTTTCCGTTTCAGACTTCCTGTGACATATGACCTGACCTAACATTTTTTCTTGTTCAATGTGATCCATTAGTAGGTATTGCTATTTAGTGTACTATTTTTTCTCCATAACATAGAAGTCCGCCGGTTGGCGTCTCTTAACTAGACTATTGATTTGCCGTTGTCTTTGTAACGTAACATTTAGATACATAGCCTATAGGCTCACATGCAAAATGGATAAAGACTATAAAGAGACACCGTCTAGTGGGGTGCTGAGCAAAGCCCCTAAAAATCAAAGGGCGGGACTTCGGAGAGTATTAAATATGCTAATTATGGACGTCAACACTTTCATCACTACTGCTGAACTAGAGGAATTGGAGGCTAGATTAGAAAACGTCCAAGCTACCCACGGTCGTATTACGGCTCCGAGTGAGGTGATCGTGGCTGACATGACAGAGGAGGAAGAGAAAGTTACAGAGTGTGATAATCGCGCCCTCTATGACGAACCTGTCTTTAGAGCGAAGTACCTATTACAGCGTGCTGTCGCGATTAAGAAGGGAGGCGATAATGAGGCCCATAGAAGGGCTGACCCAAAACATACTGTACACCTCCCAAAGCTCAATCTTCCTACATTTGGGGGCAAGTTGACTGAGTGGTTAGCTTTTTGGGACGTATTTCGATCTACGGTTCATGAATCCTCTTTGGAAAATGTCCGCAAGTTTCACTATCTGAAGGGACAAATGGAAGGAGAGGCCTTACATTTAATAGAGGGTTTTGCAGTAGTGGGTGGTAGTTATCTTGAAGCGGTACACTTATTAGAGTCCACATACGGGGATAGAGAGCAGTTGAAGATGGCCCATGTCGTTGCCTTGTTGGGGCTCCCAGAACCATAGTATAAGGTTGAGGAGTTGACAAACTTCAGGGCAAATATGGAGTGCCATACTCGATCGCTAGATACCCTAGGGCTTACCACGCAGGAAATGATAGTCATTATCTTGCGTCAGAAGCTTCCTATGGCAATACTTGATAAGGTAAGATCATTTGAGCTGGGAGAGTTCAAAACTCAGTTCAGCAAGGAGATCAATAATCTACAGTTGAACAAAGGGAGAATGTATGTGTTGGGAGGGAGTGAGAATGTGGAGAAGAGGGGAACAATAAGCATGACAGTGGGGACAAAAGTAAAGAAAGAGGGTGCGTATAAGAAACCTGCTCAGATTCTATGTAAGCTATGTAACAACAATCATAAATGGAGTTTCTGCATAAATTACCCAACAAATAAGACAAAACTAGCACAGGCGAAAAGATTGAAGCGATGTGTAGGTTGTCTAAGTAAAGAACATGGTAAGCAGGGACAATGTACTGCTACATACTTAAGGCCCTGTCGCCACTGCAAAGGACATCACTTTGATAAGTTGTGTCCTACAGCAGATAAAGCCAAAGACGTAAAAAAAGAGGGTACTACAACTGTGACACTAGCATGCAAGACACCACTATATTGCCCACAATACAGATTCCCATGGAAGGTAATGACAGTAACAAAGTTTGTCGGGTACTTCTAGATCAAGGGTCTCGATGTTCCTTTATAAAGAGGTCCGTACTAGTGGGACTGAAGCACCGAATCGTAGGGGCTGAGACTCTTCGATTACAGGGCTTCACAGGGGTTACTGATAAACAAGACTACGAGATAGCGGAGATTTCATATTTCTATCGTAAAAACCGGTACTTTATGACTTGTATCGTAGTAGACACCCTACCAGAATATGTATCTGTGGGTGTGAAGAAGGTGGAACACGCATTACGTAGCAAAGGGGTTAACTTGTCTGATCCCATGGGAAATCAGAGTGAGGTGCATGGTCTACTTGGTGTGGATCATTATTATGAAGTAGTATACCCTGGATTTAAAAAGATGTGTGGTGTAATTTTAATCCCCACTAAATTTGGATACTGCATGAGCGGAAAGGTGCATACTACACAGTCAAAGGTCCTGGTCGACACGGTCTCGATATATAGAGTCAATGTAACCGCGGCAGAGGAGTTGGGAAGGGAGGATTCCCAACCTAGTGACCCTAAGATGGCTGCCGAGTTCGACCTGGAACGACTGTGGAGATTGGATCACATAGGCATTAATCCTATGGAGACTGATTATGACTCGGCAGTTGCGCTACAAAGGTTTGACGAGTCTGTGTGCTACTGTGCCTCAGACAAGCAATATAAAGTTAGTTTACCCTGGAAGAACAGTGAGATAAGCCTGCCTACCAACTATGGTTTGGCATTAGGTCGCTTACCGCGCATTACAGCGTAAATTGTCTAACGAACCGAGCACGCGCCAGGCGTATGACTATGTATTTCGGAGTTATGAGGATAGGGGCTTTATAGAGAGAGTCAATGTCAGGGAACCGTTTAAGAAGGGTAGGGTTCACTATCTGGCCCATCATGGGGTAAGGAAAGATAGCGTCACCACACCAATACGGGTGGTGTACGACTGTTCTGCCCACCAAGGTCAACAACCCAGTCTAAATGACTGCCTGTTGACAGGTCCGTCCATGGTGTCGGACCTGTCCCAACATCTATTGCGGTTTAGGCTGGGGAAGTACGCCTATACCAGTGACATCGAGAAAGCATTCTTGATGGTCAAGCTAAAGGAGAAAGATAGAGATGTTACCCGCTTTCTTTGGTTCAGCGACATTAGCGACTCTGAAAGTCCAATCATTATATACCGTTTTCGGGTTGTACTCTTTGGGGCCACTTGCTCGCAGTTTTTGTTAAATGCCACAATCAGAAAACATCTAGCTGACACTCATGAGGACACAAGTAAACTATCTCGCGGATTATACATTGACAATTTGCAGGGTACTAGCGATAGTCAAGATGATTTGTTATAAAATTATGCATACTGGCAAGCACGCAGATTGTTTGCGGATGCACATCTATTTCTCCGCGAGTGGGTTACTAATAGTGAAGATCTTCAGAGTTTAATACAGGTGGATGGTACGGCATCTCTTAACCAGGAAAAGTCCAGAAATTTGGGGATGATCTGGCAACCTAAACATGACATACTAACTTTTCAAACAAGGTCTTTTGCTCAGCAGACAGGAGCTCACACCAAAAGAAGTCTGTTGAGCAAAGTTGCGCAATTTTTTGATCCTTTGGGTCTAGCATTACCTATTACCATAAGAGCTAGGATTCTAATGCAGGAAGTTTGGAGACGTAAGATAGGATGGGATGACAGTTTGCCCGAGGACCTGAATGACCAAGGGACATTGTTGTTGAATGAATATGCCATCCTATGTACTAAACCTATACCTCGTAAAGTGGCGGCGTTCGGTGACGTTACGTTACACACGTTTTGCGATGCTAGCGCCACGGCATACGGGGTAGCCATATATGTTGTTACTTCATTTGGGGCACATTTAGTTACAGCCCGGGCCAAGGTAGCCCCGGTTAAAAAGGTAACTATCCCTAAAATGGAATTGACTGCCATGCTGCTATTAGCACGTCTGGTGCAACATGTACGCGCAGCATACGAGAGCGAATTAAATATTGAAATCGTTCAAGTTTGGTGCGATAGTCAGGTCGCACTCAACTGGATACATAGCAAGAAGTCTCTGCCAGTTTATGTGCGAAATAGGGTAGATGAGATTAGAGCCCTTTTGCCAGATGTTGCTTATCATTATGTAAATACAAAAGAAAACCCTAGTGATCTCATAACTAGGGGTATAACGGCTAGCCAGTTAATGAAGTCCGAATTGTGGTGGCATGGTCCAAAGTGGCTGCTCCATGAAAGTGAATGGACGATATGGCATGCTGTTGGTGAGGGACTTCTGCCACTGGAAACAGTGGCAGTTACAGCCCAACCAAATGAGCCACCGGGTCCTATCATGAAGTGGGCAAGATTCGGTGACTATAATAAACTAGTCAGAGCTGTAGCTTGGGTGTTGCGATATGTATCCAATCTCAAGCTTAAAGTAACGGGCCAACTCTGCAACAGGGGTCACAACATTGATGCTCGTGAATTTAAAGCAGCTGAAGTAACTTTGATCAAATGGGTTCAAGTAGAAACCTTTTCCAATGAATTAAAATCCTTGAAAAGCTCGAATAAGACATTAATGTCTAATATAGTGCGTCAACTAAGGTTGCACCTAGACAATGGTCGCCTGGAGTGGTCGGGTGTACCAGACGGCACAAACCGACCTATCCTTATGCCAACAAGACATCACGTTACTGATCTATTGATCATACGTGCACATAGGGAAGTAAAACACTACGGGGTATGTCATATTATATCCAATTTACGTTTCACATGGTGGATACCCAGGGTTCGACAAGTAGCTCGACGCGTAGTACGAAAATGTGTAATATGCCAGAGACTAAAGGGTAAACCATATGCAACTGGACCAGCTCCACCCCTACCTGAATGCCGTGTAAAGCACGTAGAACCTTTCCAAGCGGTAGGATTAGATTACACAGGGGCATTGAAGATGAGGGAGAGTGAGAAGGTTTATATATTATTGTTTACCTGTGCGACGTCTCGAGCGGTACACTTAGAACCATGTGATAATATGTCTAGCGAAGAATTTATGCTGGTGTTCAGACGGTTTTGTGCCCGTCGTTCATTCCCTCAACTCATTCTTAGCGACAATGCTCCCACTTATGTCCAAGCATCAAAATATCTAAAGGATATGAGTAGCGATCCTACTATCATCACTTTTTTGGGAGAGAAGAAGTGCGAATGGAGGTTCATTCCAGTTAAGGCACCTTGGTTTGGTGGAATGTGGAAACGGTGTGTCGGCATAGTAAAGTCAGGACTCAGAGCAGTTGTACGACGTGCTCTATTAAAGAAGAACGAGTTGACGACAGTCCTCACAGAGATAGAGGCAGTCGTGAATGATCGCCCGCTTACATATGTGTACACCGACCTGCAAGAACCACTACCATTAACGCCAGCTCACTTGCTATATGGAAAACCATTGACTGCATTTCCATCTGATTTTCAGTCCATAGTAGAGTTAGAGAATCCCTCGTTGTACTCTGAGGTAGCGGTGTCTAAGAGATACCAGTATATATCCAGGATAATCGAGGATTTTAGGAAACGGTGGATTAGTGAATATCTGCTAGCATTGAAGGAAAGGACTGTTACTCCCTCTGGTAGACCAACGGTACCTACAGTTGGTGAAGTTGTTTTAATTAAAGAAGATAGTCCTCGTTTATCCTGGAAATTAGGCCGCGTATTGGAGGTATACAAGGGGGCAGACTCTGTAGAGCGGGTGGCACTATTGAAAACAGCCACTGGAACTACTGTTCGTCCAATCGCACGTTTGTACGCTTTGGAGCTCTATTCCGCATTGCAATCTGATGCTCCACCTGTTCTTGTTGGGTCCGAGGATTCTCAAAGGAACGACTCACCTCTTACTAATGGTGATCAGTCTCGGACCGGGACGCATCCCAGACGCGCTGCTGCTGGCGCTGCTGGCACCGTCGACTTGTGGCGTCAGAAGATAGCCTCTGGGCAACTTTAGGTTTAAGGTAGGGTTCAGGTCTTTTTTTGTGGGGGGAGTGTATCGTATAAATACGATAGAATATGACTCTTTTGTGATCTCGTATGTCTCTGTGACGTCACGATCTCTCCTACAGCACGACGTAGGACGAGTAGATTGTATATTATAAGATTGTAAATAAGTTAAGTTATAAAAGGCCTAATATGCTATTAAGCAATATTGCCATGGTCTTATGTAGTATATATGAATTTATCGTATATATTAATATAATTTATCGTATAGAGCAACCTAGATGCGGTACGATAATTTGGGCTCCTGGCCTTTTGCCAAGGCAGCAAGGTGTGTCTTCGAGGAACACCAGAGCCTTCACGAACACCAACCAGTTAACATCTAATTTTCTGCCCTCAGTTGATCGTGCTTTTGTGCCTCTAATCACAATACACATACAGCAATACACACAGCTACACCATCACGACGCTCTCATCGACGTCATGACTGACAGACAGATTAGCATAATATTCATGTCCATTCCCATGTACTCATTTATTCTTTCTTTAACTTGACTCGTGTCTCGGGAACGAAGTCTCGATCCCCATTGTCCACCGCCATATTGGGTAAAACGTTCTCCCTTGCCTCATTGCCACGTGGAACTATTGGCGAGTTAATTCCTGGCTAATATTAACCCTTATAACCTTACCCTATATATAAATTTATTATGCGAGACCTTAGGATATATAACTTAGCTTCTTTCAGATTGAATTCAATTTAGATATGGAGTAGTTTTCATTTAGATTGATTTATTTGATTCATTATAGCTTAGTAATATTTAACTTCCATTGATAGTATACCACAGGCTACCTAGTGGTATAGTGGGATCAAGAACAATAGAGAATGTCAAGATAAAATCAGATAGTCATATGTACGAAATGGGTTGGATGTGAAAGGGATCTGCCTTTTGTGGGCCACTTGTCTCTCTGCTGATTCCCATGTTAATCTTAGTTGCATGTGTAAGGGATCTACCTCATTTGTACCGGTGTGCAAGCAAACGAGCGACAGAGAGAGACTGGGTGTGTAAGGGATCTGCCTCTAGTTGTTTAGTAACAGAGCTGTAGATATGTGGAATAGGCTACCGAGTCCTATAGTGGGATCAAGAACAATAGAGTTCAACATAAAATTAGATAGGTCGAGATGGGTTGGGTGTGAAAGGCTGCCATGGGCGTGTCTGGCCACCATTTTGGATATCATATCAAAAGTTGCCCAATACAAAAATGCACCTTGTGTCAAAGTTGAATGAATGAAAATGATGAGGTGGACGAAGAGGAACAACGAAATGCAAGACAGGAAATTACAAAGAGCAGAGAAGAGAGACATAGACAGAAACATAGCCTAGAACAAATTAAGACCAGATGTAGGGAAGAACTGAAAATGAGAGTTGAGATGGCACAAGACACGGGGGCTTCAAATTGGCTCACATCATTACCAATAAAGGAGAAAGGATTCAGCTTAAATAAACAAGAATTCAATGATGCCGTAGCCTTGAGGTATGGGTGGCCAGTTTCGAACCTGCCGCTGAAATATGCATGTGGTGAAATAAACAACTCGGACCACTGTATGACTTGTAAGAAAGGAGGATTCATCTGTATCCGGCATGATGAAGTACGAGACATCACTGCACAAATGCTGGACGAGGTGTGCCATGATGTCATAATCGAACCGGAACTTCTGCCTATGGACGGACAGCGCTTGGCCCACAATACTGCAAATACTTCAAATGAAGCAAGAGTGGACGTAAGTGCTCAAAGTTTTTTGGACGAGGGGACAACAGGCTTTTTTCGACATCAGAATCTTCAACCCAAGAGCACAAACATATCGTGAGCGAGGACACAAGGCGGCATACTTGAGAAACGAAAGTGATAAACAACGCGCTTATGAAGAAAGAATTTTGAACAGGGATCAAGGAAGCTTTACTCCTCTGGTCTTCTCATCGTCGGGAGGTATGGGACCTTCTGCAAGTGTCTTCTATGCCAGATTAGCTGAACAAATATTGGAGAAAAAGTGCCAGCATAGAAGCCAAGTCATAACTTGGATGAGATGCCGGCTCTCTTTCTCTCTTCTCAGGTCTGCACTCCTTTGTCTCAGGGGTACAAGGTCCTCCCCGCTACAGAGGACAAGAGTGAGAGACTTGGACTTTGAAATGGTCGTGGCGGAGGGACGAATTGGGGAACAACTAGGTTGATTGTAGGGAGGTACTGGTACAATAAGATAAACTACAATGTAACTAGAATAAGATAGATTGTACACCACTTTGTAACAGTCACCTTAATAAGTTTGGTCCTGATCCGACAAGCAGTTCCGGAGTTATTGTGTAAAAACCGGACTATATATATTTTTTATGGAAGCGTGCAATACTACTTGAACCCCTGATAACGTTGCTTGCTGTTTGAGGGAGGAGGAAAGGTAAGTCACACCACACCAAAAATTGTCAAAACTTTGAAGGTCTAGAACTTTGTTATTAAACAAAGCATTTGGCAAAGGAAGGAAATTTTAAAAACCTTAGCCAATACTCTGTTATTCACCAAAAATAAATTTGAATTATCATTATTATTTGGTAGGGTAGGTATGTATAGGTAGGTTGGCTAAATAATTGGTGGAATTCGTAGGGACTCTAACTGTTTTGAGAGAGTTAAATGCCAAAAAAATGGAGATCTGAATAATAAATCGACTATGTTACTAAGAAAAACTGGGGGATGCGTGGAAGCCTATAGAGTGGTTCTTAACCTTTTTTTAACAACGACCCAAAATCCTGCCCAGAATCTACTATGCCGACCCATACCCTAAATTCCTATAGTCCTACAGACCTAAACAGGCGGTTATGGGCGCGGTCACCTACCCTTACACTGGTGCCACCTGTCCACTTGACCCTTTCCATACGACCACCTTTCCAAATTACTCTCGCTACCTCCCCCCCCCCCCCCCCCCGTTCAAGGTCAATGTAGGGAGATCGGCTCTCTATATAATTATACTGTATGTGTAAGACTGTGTAGCCCACATGAATGCATAGATTATTATTGCTATAATACATTATATTACTATTTATCTCACTCTCTCACTCACCCTACACACCTCACCCCCCAACCCCACACACACACCACACCACTCTACCCCCCTTCCCCCCCCCCCCCCATACACCACACCACACTTGCATCCACTTTATCCCCCCCCCCCCCCCCCCACCAAGTTTTGTGGCGCTCTCGCTCTCTCTCTCTCCCTCTCATATATATATATATATATATACAGTATATATATATATTGAGAATATATCACTTCCATTGTGGATGGTGTCAAAGTCAGGAATGAAATGAAGTGGGAGTATAAATTTTGTGCGCCTGGCAGCGCGCCATCACGTGAAATTTGTGATGATTTTTTTTGGCTGACGTCTGACAACGTCACAGTAGCCTTGTTGCCAAGCTGTATACAATGTCCATTGAATTTACTAATAAGTGAATTAATTATAAAAACAATAAAGCTTTTTAGTACCTGTAGAAATAGCCTGAGCATTTCAAACCGACTTAAGGTACTTAATACCGAAAATAATATATATTTCGTTGTTAGGGATTATACATGTGGCACCAATGTAAAGGGAGTAACCGCGGGTAGGACCGCCTGTGAAGATCCGTTTGACTATAATATGACCGAACTTAATGTATTCAACATAAATATAACCCTTTCCGTATGATTACATTTTTAAGTCTGGCTACCACCAAGTGGTTTTTATATATTCAGCTTGAGAAATAACAGTTCTAGGATTCACGGGGTTCACAAACACTTCAACTTGCCATTACAGTGCAGCGACTAAATTTACGTTTTATGGAGGCTGCTGACAGCTTTATTTAACACACAAGGAGACTCTCTCATAGTCAAGGGCTATAGAAATGGCTTTGGTAAAAAAAAAACAATAAAAACAACAAAAATTAAAAAAACAATAAGTTAAAAATATATTGCGTAAATATGATTAAGATTAGCAATACAAGGATAACAAATTAACATTAATGACAAATATACAAATAGAATTGTGAAATCCTTTCGATATGACATAAAATAAAATAAATTTTCTGGTTTGAATATTACTGTTGAGAACAAAATTCGCTTCTTCACTCCAAAGACCCAAATTAGGATGAATATTGTGAAAGACACAGAGTGAAGGAAGACACTTTGAGAGGGTAATCGGAGTGAACAAGTCAATAATTTATCCTTAATCATTAATGAGAGACCTGACACTACATGGATTTGACTAGCTTTTCAAATTGGGGGGATTTTGAAGACAAGCAGCATCTTAGGTCGTGCTCTGGGTGCAAACGGTTTCGGTACTTTGTCTTCGTGACCGTGAGTGCTGAAAATCATGCTTCACACAGGGAAGTTGTAGCAAAGGGAAGGAACACTTTTAGGGCTTCAATGCCCATAATCGTATAAAACTCTAAATTGTTTGCAAATACAAGTAGGCTACACTCTTATAATGTAAACCCCTTTAAGATTAAAACGCATTTTAACAGTCTATTCTGGTTATTATTTGACGATTTTATTCAGATTAGGAAGGGTATACAATATGAAATCCGAGGGTTAAATTGAGCTAACCTTTACCCTTTGAATTCACAGAGATCCTTCCTAAGTTGTGTAAAATCGTCCAGTGATAGCCAAAATAAACTCAAAATGCGGCATGATCCTCAAGGCCCAGGGGCTAGTGAAAAATATTAATATATATATATATATATTTTTTTTTAATATCAAACTAAATATATAATCGACGACAATTCATGAGTCGATCATGTATCTCACCTTCCCATTCGAGCAGTTCAAACATAGTTTGACACGTTTCCAATATTCTGTAAAATATTTAACTATTCATAAAGTTCTTCTTGAATGGAATGGCTTATGAGTGTGTGCTAAATCATCCTAAATGTGCGTTTGAGATCCACAAGTACATACATTCTTATTTTTACTGCATACTATCGTTACCATCGTCATATAATATTATTATAATGTCGTTGTTTTGTTTACTATCACCATCTTTAAACCCCCAGCTATAGGGTATGTGCCTGAGTATACTGTGTGCATACATACATACCATCTTTGACAGCTATGGAATGTTAACGAGCGAGATTTCATTAATAATGAACTGGCAAGGGTTACCAGGGTTACAGCTAACTGCTAAATGTTTGCAGGACATGAAAGGTAAGTTGAGGGAGTATGTATATAACAGAGTTGCCGCTAGAAAAGTGCTGACTGTTTGTGGAGTGGAGATTAAGCCAGTTAATGTTAATTTATAAGGCCAAGTAATTAAATTACGCTTTTGGGAGGTCGCCATATGTTATCTGTTAGATTATATGGTTTTCTGAACAACATAGCATGAATTGAATAAGTCAATGAGCATTTAATGACTCCAACACTTTATAAATATTTGTTATAATATGGTAAGTTGAGTTAACAGTTTTACACACATAAATTACCAGCAGTATGGATATATATTCTTAATACACTAATATATATTTATGAATGGGATAATACTTAGTTATATGAGTAATGTAGGAGTAAGGGGAGTCTCTCGTGTGTATAGAGGACTCACAACAAAGCCTTCCGTCTCATTAACTCACATCCACTCGCCAATTATCTGCAGTCTCTCTCTCTTTGTCACAATATTGCATATATCCAGGGGTGTAAAGGTAATGAAGTACATTTACTCAAGTACAGTACTTAAGTATATTTTTCAGTATCTACTTTTTAAAAAGTAGATTTTTTGTCCAGTACTTTTACTCTAACTTGAGTAGTATTTAGAAGAATTACTTGTACTTTTACTCCACTACATTAATTTTCATTTACTTCTTTTAATTTTGTAGAGTACAACTTCAGCAAATTTCCTAAATATTCTTCCCAATAGATTTGAAATTCCAGGTAGCATTTCCCATGGACATTCCCCTGAATGTAGGTGTGACATTCCTTAGCTAGTTCAAAGGTGACCACTATATGTATATGGCGCTGAGAGCCCTCCCCACATATCCTAATGACCTCCCTTCGTACCACCTGATCCCAAAGGTTTAACACCTTACACTTTCCACCGTGACTCAGCATGATCATTTTACTAGACCCTCATCTATATTTATTTGAACGGTAATACATTTTTGAATTTCATGTAACGAAGCTAACCAGAATTGTTAAACTAGCATTAGCAATTTAGAATAATCCTTCAAAGAATAAATGTATTGTCCGTTGTTGATATGATAATACTGTATAAATTATGCTATTCCGTAAAAAAGAAATGATTGCAACTTATGGCTTTGAAATAACCACTCCTCACGATCTGAAGACATAGATAATTGAAATTATATAACGAACACATGAGAAAACCAAGAGTAAAACTAAATTTAAGGAAATCCTCAAGTATAAATATATGCCTGTACAAAGTCCCTCGTACAGAGCTACCTGCATAGTGTCACACTGTAATATTAGTTATTATGTTATTTACTAACTACAATATATTCTAGCCTGATATAATCTAACTTGCCATATTTTCATTTCCCAAACCTTATACCTAATCTCACTTGTTTAATCCAGCATAATCATAATTAACACTGTTTAACCCTTAACTGGCGGCGCGCAACTTATGTCGAGTGACATAAATATGGACTATGTGGCGGTGCACAACTTATGTCGACCGCCATTTTCAGCACGTAATGTTGCTGAGAGAGAGAGCCGAGTGGTGGGACGAGCATAGCAACGCTATGACCGCTCCCCACCACCGCGGTGGACTTACAGAACTGAATCCCACCCTTCCCTCCCCTCTCACACTTGCTACACAGGGAATTATGTACGGAAATTACCTAATTATAGGGTATTTGCACTCGTGTTGCACGATCGTTGCAAGAGAACCAGTGGTCGTACAAGGATGGTTCGGGTGTCATTGGAAAGCTCTGTTTATGCCCTTTCAGGGATAGATACTTGTTTTACGCTCTGGGTCTTATTTAGGCATGAAAATGATCACGTAAACAACCCTATTTAGGGTAAAAAAAAAAACGCTGGGCGGTACGGTCAAATAGACCACCTAGGCCGCTCGTAAGGGGTTAATATCTATTCTGTTATGGTCTTGAACTAATTGAACCTAAACTTAGTTGCAGCTTTTACCGAGTTGAATATATTCTAAGGAGATATTATCCCGAATCAAAGCACTTTATCAATGCCATATAATCTTAATCTCTTCAATTAGATATGCATAATGAATGTTTTTTTTTTCTGTGCTTGTTTCTATTTTTTCTTCGGAATGTTATAAATGGCACTGATTATATAGACTCGTCCGTATATCTTGCAAGTTTTACATTATATGAAGTGTGTGATTGTAAGATAACAAGAGGGGGAACTCAAAGTCAAGGTTCCTGTAAAAGTTAACTATTAGTTTTCGTTCATGTTGACACACACAGATATATATATATATACGGTATATATATACCGTGTTCAAGTTATAGAGGTATTAGTTTATTGTCAGTGGTTGGAAAGCTGTATGGCAGGGTGTTGATAGAGAGGATAATAAAGTGTACGGAAGTTGCAATAGGAGAAGAACAGTGCGGTTTTTAGGAGGGGAAGAGGGTGCTTGGATCAGATGTTTGCAGTAAGACAGTTATGCGAGAAGTATTTAGAGAAGCATAAGGAGATATTTTGGGCTTTTATGGACTTGGAAAAAGCGTATGATCGTGTGGACCGTGAAGCAATGTGGAAGGTGTTAAGGATTTATGAAATAGGAGGAAATTTGTTAGAAGCAGTTAAGAGTTTTTATGAAGGGAGCAGAGCATGTGTGAGAGTAGGAAATGGTGAGTTAAGTGAATGGTTTGAGGTAAAGGTAGGTTTGCGACAGGGTTGTGTAATGTCACCATGGCTGTTTAATATGTTTATGGATGGTGTGGTGAGAGAGGTGAAAAGGAGAACTATGGGAAGAGGATTGGGTTTAGTAGGAAAGAATGGTATAGATTGGGAGTTGAATCAGTTGCTGTTCGCTGATGACACAGCATTGGTGGCGGATTCTGATGAGAAACTGCAGTGGGTAGTCAAAGAGTTTGGTGTGGTTTGTGGAAGGAGGAAACTGAAGGTGAACGTCAATAAAAGTAAAGTAATGGTGTGTAATAGGAGAGAGCATAGGGTGAATCTAGATGTGAGGCTGGATGGGGAAATATTGGAACAAGTAGAGTTTTAAATATCTAGGAGGAACGATAAGCAGGAGTGGAGGTATGGAAGTGGAGGTAAAACATTGTGTGTGAAGGAAGGAAGGTTTTCGGAGCAATGGGAAGTATGTGGAAGACGAGAAATCTCGGAGTGAAAGTAAAAAGTGCACTGTATCAAGGAATTGTTGTGCCAACAGTGATGTATGGGGCTGAGACATGGGCTCTGAAGAAAAAGGAGAAAAGAGGGCTGGATGTGATGGAGATGAGCTGCTTGAGGAGTATGTGTGGAGTTACTCGTAGAGACAGATTGAGGAATGAAGAGATACGTAGGAGAGTGGGGCAGCAGGAACATTTGTCAGCCAGAGTAGACAGAAGGGTGCTGAGCTGGTATGATCATGTTGAACGAATGGGAGATGAAAGGCTTACAAAGAGAATATGTGAGTCAGGTACAAGGGGAGATGGAAGGGCAGGAAGACCCCCATTGAGATGGAGAGACTGTGTAAGAAAGGCTTTGGATGATAGAGGAATGACTATAGATCAGGCAGGGGAAGTGGTGGTGGACAGGAGTGAATGGAGAATGCTTGTGAATAGTTGAGTGAACATGTGGTCATTTGGAGTAAGGGGTCGGGCGCAAGTTGGACTAGATAATAGTCCATCAGGCGCCTGGCCCGGGGAGACGATTAATATGAAGGGTGTGCCTGGAAGTGTGGTGGGAGGGCTTGTGGCTTTGGCTCCGCTGCATGTCTGCCTGCCGAGATCGGAACATCTCCGGGTGGTCAGGGGCCGGGGGAGTGCTGGAGCGACCTTGGTAACCCTGGTCTCTGGGTCTTCTCCTGGGTGACCTGGATGTGTGAGAGTTTGTGTTTTTTATCTGTGTTTATTTTTTGTTTTATGTTGTTTTTGTGTTTTCCCTGTTCTTGCTCTGTCTTGAGTCGGCTACCCCCAAAATGGGGATTGGGCCTGAGCAGATATATATATATATATATACACACAGGTATATATATATTGAGTATATATCACAAATACACGTGAGCCACTAAATGTTTCTAATCTCTCAGTGGGGTTCGAACCGCCGACCGTCAGGACGATAGCCGACGCTTTAATCAACTACACCACGGCAGTCTTAGATTAGAAACATATATATATATACAGTAGGCTATATATATATAGTAATCGATTGGGATATTACTTTTTACTTTTGGTACTTAAGTAATTCATTGGTAGATACTTTTTTACTTTAACTTAAGTACATTTCTAGTTGGAAACTTTTACTTTTACTTCAGTAACTTTTTCAGTAAATACTTTGACTTGGACTTAAGTACAATCATTAAGTACTTTTTACACCCCTGCATATATCTCACTATGCTAACGCTATTTCAATCATCAGTGTTCCTCAGGTCTCTCTGTGTCTGCCACCCCCTCTTCGTTGAGCACATAGCACTTATCTTGCATCACAATCCCACCCCTACTCTATGCAACTCTCCAACCCAAGAGTGCAACGTTATTCTCAATCTTCTATTCAACAGCTAAGCTCTGGAACTCTCTCCCAGAATCAGTCTTCCCCTCATCTTAAATTGCTTCAAACTCCGTTTGTCCAAGCATTTTGGCGCGAACGTCCCTTGATTTTGGCTCTGTCACTCTTTCAACTTTAGAGGAGGCACTCATCACTTAAAGTTCTGCCTTTTGTCTCCCTCACTAGACAAAAAGGTCAACACAAAATCACAGATAATAACTCTGAACTAGGATTAACAGTTGTATGCACATAACATGGAAATGTACTATCTAGTGATGTCATTAAGAGTTATATCACTACTACTACTAATAATAATAAGTATTCAAGTTCACAA
The DNA here is from genome assembly GCA_037953745.1 of Lithodes maja. Lineage (NCBI taxonomy): Eukaryota > Metazoa > Arthropoda > Malacostraca > Decapoda > Lithodidae > Lithodes > Lithodes maja. The sequence goes on along the minus strand of JBAKBP010018345.1, from coordinate 519 downwards.
TTTACAATGTTAGTACAACATGTGTTTCAAATATGACATGTACCACCTTTGCATAACTCCAACTAAGGATAGCCCAATAAGACCGTTAGGCGTATTTCCATTGGGGTCCTTGTGGGATTAAGTTAGCTGGGGACAGGGGGAGTAAATACAAGAAAATCAAAATACATAAATAAAATACTATGTAAAAAATGAATATCAGTAGTTTAAAAGAGTATTTCTAGGGGGCTAGACTATAAGCTAACTTACATTCTAAAGCTCAACTTAAGTAATCATATTTTGTGGTAGTTTTACTTATCACTTATGACGTATTTAATAGTAGACATATATTTGCTGTTCCCTTCTTTCGGCCCTTCCTTTCAGGTGTTCCTTCAAGCTATGTCGGAAGGAGTACAATGTTCTCTTTTCACTGACCGTCTGTGGTAGGCTGTTCCAGTCTTTGATGCTCACACTTTAAAAAACCGACTAAATAATATTAGCTCTTTCTTGACCCTCGTTACCTGCGTTTACAAAGGAGTTGCC